>SJYC01119543.1:0-22291 GCA_006408675.1 Madoqua kirkii
AAAAAAAAATAAATTCACCCATTCCTGTTGATTCCTAAAATACAGCTGTGCATTCTTGCCATCTCCTGCTTCACCACATCCAATTTGCCTTGATTCATGGACCTAATATTCCAGGTTCCATTGTGATATTGTTCTTTACAGCCTTGGACTTTATTTTCACCACCACACACATCTGGAATGAAACATTGTTTGTGCTTTGGCCTAGCCTCTTTATTCTCTCTGGAACTATTTCTCTGTTCTTCCCCAGTAGCATACTGGACACCTACTGACCTGGGGGGCTCATCCTCTCGTGTTATATCTTTTTGTCTTTTCTCTGTGCATTCTTGCCATCTCCTGCTTCACCACATCCAATTTGCCTTGATTCATGGACCTAATATTCCAGGTTCCATTGTGATATTGTTCTTTACAGCCTTGGACTTTATTTTCACCACCACACACATCTGGAATGAAACATTGTTTGTGCTTTGGCCTAGCCTCTTTATTCTCTCTGGAACTATTTCTCTGTTCTTCCCCAGTAGCATACTGGACACCTACTGACCTGGGGGGCTCATCCTCTCATGTTATATCTTTTTGTCTTTTCATACTGCTCATGGAGTTCTCAAGGCAAGAATACTGGAGTGGTTTGCTATTCCCTTCTCCAATACAAATTTCTTATACATAGTATATTTCATCAGAGAAGGCAATGGCACCCCACTCCAGTACTCTTGCCTGGAAAATCCCATAGATGAAGGAGCCTGGTGGGCTGCCATCTTGTGGGTGGGGTCACACAGAGTTGGACATGACTGAAGCAACTTAGCAGCAGCAGTATATTTCATACTGAAAAAAAAAAATGAACACCTAAATCTAATTATTTTTTAGTTGTAGCTTCGACAAAAGGTGTCGTAAATTCTTACAGTTAAGTGGAAAGAAAAAACCTACAGTGACATATAGTGTCAACCACATACCAACAATTCAGTGTCTACTTAGGTTATGGGTGTGTGTTAGTCACTCAGTTATGCCCGACTGTGACCTCATGGGCTATAATACACCAGGTTCCTCTGTCCATATAATTCTCGAAGCAAGTATGGTGGAGTAGGTTGCTGTGCCCTTCTCCAGGGAATCTTCCTGACATAGGATCAAACCTAGGTCTCCTGCATTATAGGCAGACTCTTTACCCTTTGAATCACCAAGGACCAAAGGAAGTTTCACTTTGGGCAGGGGATGAGGCTACTGCTGCTAAGTCACTTCAGCTGTGTCCAACTCTGTGTGACCCCATAGACAGCAGCCCACCAGGCTCTGCCATCCCTGGGATTCTCTAGGCAAGAACACTGGAGTGGGTTGCCATTTCCTTCTCCAATGCATGAAAGTGAAAAGTGAAAGTGAAGTCACTCAGTCATGTCTGACTCTTTGTGACCCCATGGACTGCAGCCTACCAGGTTCCTCCATCCATGGGATTTTCCAGGCAAGAGTACTGGAGTGGGGTACCATTGTCTTCTCCATTGGCCAGGAGATGAGCAGGCTTCTATCCAGAGTCCTTTAAAAGAACTCTTAAATGCCTGTCTTCAACCACTGCACAGTAGAAGTACAGGATCCCAAAAGGAAAGACTCACCAAAAATAGACACAGGATGAATATAGTTAATGTTGAGTTTCAATGACAGCTGGCAAACCTAGCCTCAGTTGTTGGTCCACTAATATACAAGCGTATATGAGGATGTTCCTGAGTAGTGTGGCTATGCAAGTCAAGAATGAAAAGACAGCCTCTAAAGACATTTCATTCATATCGACTTAGCCCTGTTCCTAAATTCCAGAACTTCCTGAAATTCTGAATGGGAAGTTAAAGAGACGGCACTATTTTTCTTTTGCAGCAAGTAGTGAGCAGAATCCAGACAGAACCATCAGTAGAAAAATTGGACCTGATAGCTAGAAAGATTGTTTGCTTGTTTCTTTAAACACACACACACACACAAAGAGAGACAGGAAAGTAAGTGTGTGGATTTTTCCAGACACTAGCCCAGACATATTTCTTTGCTGAAGTTCAGGACAATAGCAACAGTTTCTTGGTTTTATATTTATGTCTTTGATTAACTGTGCTATTACAGCTTTGCTCAATGAGTCTAGTAGCACAGGTTATGGGCCCCTAAAGTCGTAAATTCAAATTCATTTTCTTAGTGAGATTGCTTATCACTTAAAATGGTGCTTTCATTTTGGAACTCCTAAAACTGCTCAGTTGTTCTATAACTCAATGGTAAGCATGCAGGTGAAAGCCTTAAATAAAATAAAGCCCCAAAATGTTAATGGCTGTCAAATTACTCAGCATAAAACCCAAGAACTGATGGGTTTACAATGCATTAGCTGTTTCAAAAGAATTGCCTTAAAGTGCTCAGCCAGTTGCAAACAAATTCATCAAGCAAAGCAGGTACTGATAAAATATTTAAACCCTTGAAATAATAAAGGCTGATTAAGGTGTCAAAGTTAATGAAAATAATTATCTCAATGGAAAATCTGGATCATTTTCTTCCTCAATCCAATACTCTGAACCTGCAGTCAGAGGGTGCACTTGGTATGCAGCTGAGGGAGGTGGAGAGGAATTTGGATGCCTGGTCAGACTTAACGTGGCCCAAATGTTAGCAGGATTATTGATGGATGTGATATCTCTCTAGACTCATAATAAAACACCTTGTATTTGTTTAGCATTTCATACTTCACCAAGTGCTTTCCCCTATATTATTTCACTTAATCTTCTCAAGGCTGTTGTTACTAACATGAAATTCAGAGAGGAAAGATGAATTGCCTAAGTTTACATGGAAACCATACCAAAAGTTGATTTTCTAATTTCTTTCACAGCATGCTTTCATCCACAGTGTAGCTGTCTTTTTGGTGAAGGCAACTCTGATGAGCTGCTTGCCTGTTTGCACTAGTGCAATTTATATGACTGTAAAATAACAATATAAGCAATTTTCCTGAGAAATTTCAATATTCTTTCTGAAGAAAATGAAAGAGAAAAACACACAGAGCTGCATGAGGTGATCTAGTTCAAGCCATTCGTTTTACAGATGGGGAAAGCAGGGTCCACGGTGGTTAAACAACTCTGCCAAGGCCATTGAGTGAGTTGGAGACGAGTTGAAAAGCTGGGAATGAGCCAGCAAGCTTTGCACACAAAGCCAAGAAGTGCTTTCTTGAGTTGCGCACACCTTGTTCTTTCCCTCCGTTGCTCATGCCACCTCCACTAATGGAGAATTCACTCTGAAGGAAAGTAGTTACTGTAGCCTCACAGACCTTGGGGATATTAAGATATACAAATAGATTTCCTAAAATAGAAATAACTTCCTGCTACATCAGGATAGTCTTCAGGCTTCAGGGTAGCGTCATGATTTCGATTTCTGGTTTCCTCTAATCTGTTGGTTGAATTGTCCCTAATTTGAATTCCTGCCTTTATAAGTGCAAATAGCATCTCTATAAAGTTGTTCAGTAAATTCTCAAATAGTTTGAGGTAAAAAAAAAAGTTGTGTCTACTACTAAAAAGGCCAAGAAACACTGTCTCTTAAAATTTTGCACTCATAAAAAGCACCTACTAGATGTAATTGGGGGTGATTATATATCCTGTTTGATAAAAATTATTGTGATTGCTTCAGGCAGAAAGAGGGGTCTAAACTTTAATGTAGAGATAAATTGTGTTCTTGAGATTTTTAGAAGAGAAACAATGTCAGGGTCATTTTTCATGTCTATGAAATTCTACCTATTGTAATAATATATTTTTGCCTCTGAACTGAATTGTTTATAGAGGAGAATAAATCACTGAAAATCCAGAAAGGCTATACAGTGATCAGTAATTGTGCCAAGTTAAATCAACATTATCATCATATAAAACTAAACATTCTAACACTTTGTGTCATATGACTGACTCATATTATTTTAAGGCTGATTAAACAGGAAAGCGTTTGTGATTGTCGTGCACCCGAAGATATTTCCAAAGCCAGTTGGTTTTAAACTTTCAAATGAAGAATCCAATGTTACTCTTACTTCATTTATAAGCTTCAATGAATAATGCTTTTATCATCTAATATAATTTAATAGGAATTTCTAAAATATAAATTGAATTACTGGAATGCTTTTAATTGATACAGAAGAAAATAATACTTTTGTTAGAATATACTTGCTTTAATCTGCCTCATCATTCCAAGAATGAAAATCAAATAAAACCTAGGTTGCCTGGAAATGTTAAGATTACATCATTGTCTAGAGAGTAGGATCAGTGATACCAAAGGAGTGAGGAAGAGCTGGTGCCCCTGCCCTGCCTATCAGGGACCATGCCCTCCACCTGCCTGATCCTCTTGTGCTTCACTTGAGTGATGAATCTCCGTCACTCTCGACCCATAAAAATTCCAGGTAGACTGAAAGATCCCAACAAGGCACTGTAAAGTTTAATTATTTAGATTTAAGCTGGCTCTTATTGCGTACTTAGTTGCTCAGAGTCTTTCTGATCACATGACTGTAGCCCACCAAGAATACTTTAGTGGGTTGCCATTTTCCACTCCAGCGGATCTTCTTAATCTAAGGATCAAAGCCACACCTCCTGTATCTCCTGCATTGCAGGCAGATGCTTTACTTGCCACGCCATTGGAGAGGCCTGGCTTTTATTGACAAGTATTAAGAAGCTAGCAAAATGCTGACAATAGGGCCCAAATTTTCTTCTTGAGTAACTTCTGAACACTTTTAAATAAAAAGACCAGAATTGAAAGCAGATTTCAGATTCTCTTTCAAGTGATGGATTGAGTAATTTGATCAACAGCAGAAAGTCATTAACTCATCTGATCTTTTTCAGTATACTGAACTTGCTAAGAATGTGTTCATACAGGCCTTACCACAATAGGATCTGGCAGACTATCTTGAGTTCTTTGAGGAGGGTAGAGGTAATTCTTCTTGACTGTCCTCAAGCAGGAATGTCTGGAGCAATGCTTCCAGGTGTGGTGCAGGTATATAGAAAGGATAGTGACTGATGGGTGTGGGACTAGGTGTAGAACATCTCAAGTCATTTGTAGTCTGAAAGGGACTGATCACTTAAGCTTGATCAAAATACAGTGTGCTGGTTTGGAAATGATGGACAAAAAGAAAAAGAGTGCCAGTATAGATTTTGTCATATAGAGATCCTCTAATCTAAGGACAAAGTGCCATAATAATATAGCAAACTACTCAAAGAGCATTCACTATGGCCAGAAGTGCAGAACCCTGGTTATGACTGTGAAAACAGAAAATGTACAAAATGAACTTACTGGTCAATGAGAAAAATTTGGATTGTCCTGTGAACTTAAAATTTTTTTTGTCAACTATTAAAAAATATTTTATGGTTGGATATAAAGACAGAGAAAAAATTTTAAAATAGCAAAACTAATGTCTGTTTTCAGTTCAGTTCAGTGCCCAACTCTTAGCGATCCCATGAATCGCAGCACACCGGGCCTCCTTGTCCATCACCAACTCCCAGAGTTTACTCAAACTCATGTCCATTGAGTTGGTGATGCCATCCAGCTATCTCATCCTCTGTCGTCCCCTTCTCCTCCTGCCCGCAATCCCTCCCACCATCAAGGTCTTTTCCAATGAGTCAACACTTTCCATGAGGTGGCCAAAGTATTGGAGTTTCAGCTTTAGCATCAGTCCTTCCAATGAACACCTAGGATTGATATTCTTTAGAATGGACTGGTTGGATCTCCTTGCAGTCCAAAGGACTCTCAAGAGTCTTATCCAACACCAGACTTCAAAAGCATCAATTCTTTGGTGCTCAGCTTTCTTCACAGTCCAACTTTCACCTTCATACATGACCACTGTAAAAACCATAGCCTTGACAAGACGGACCTTTGCTGGCAAAGTAATGTCTGTGCTTTTGAATATGCTATCTAGCTTGGTCATAACTTTCCTTCCAAGGAGTAAGTGTCTTTTAATTTCATGGTTGCAATCACCATCTGCAGTTATTTTGGTACCCCCAAAATAAAGTCAGCCACTGTTTCCACTATTTCCCCATTTATTTCCCATGAAGTGATGGGACCAGATGCTATGATCTTAGTTTTCTGAATGTTGAGCTTTAGGCCAACTTTTTCACTCTCCTCTTTCACTTTCATCAAGAAGCTCTTTGCTTCTTCTTCACTTTCTGCCATCAGGGTGGTGTCATCTGCATATCTGAGGTTATTGATATTTCTCCCAGCAATCTTGATTCTACCTTGTGATTCTTCCAGCCCAGCATTTCTCATGATGTACTCTGCATATAAGTTAAATGAGCAGGGTGTAGGCTTTTGGATTGCAGCCATTCTGACTGGTGTGAAATGGTACCTCATTGTGGTCTTGATTTGCATTTATCTGATAATGAGTGATGTTGAGCATCTTTTCATGTGTTTGTTAGACATCCGTATGTCTTCTTTGGAGAAATGTCTATTTAGTTCTTTGGCCCATTTTCTGATTGGATGTGGGAGAATGGCATTGAAATATGTATACTATCATGTAAGAAATGAATCACCAGTCTATGTTTGATACAGGATATAGGATGCTTGGGTCTGGTGCACGGGGATGATCCAGAGAGATGATATGGGGTGGGAGGTAGGAGGGGGGTTCAGGATTGGGAATTCATGTACACCTGAGGCGGATTCATGTCAACGTATGGCAAAACCAATACAATACTGTAAAGTAAAATAAAGTAAAAATAAAAATTAAAAAAATAAGCAGAGTGACAATATATAGCTTTGACGTGCTCCTTTTCCTATTTGGAACCAGTCTGTTGTTCCATGTCCAGTTCTAACTATTGCTTTCTGATCTCCGTATAGGTTTCTCAAGAGGCAGGTCAGGTAGTCTGGTATTCCCATCTCTTTCAGAATTTTCCACAGTTTATTGTGATCCACACAGTCAAAGGCTTTGGCATAATCTGTTTTAGTACACTATAATGTAAAATATTAGAAACATTGAGAATTAAAGTCTTTTATGTTCTTATAAAAAAAAAACTTACTAGGAATAATTTGAAAATGCTTTGTACCTTGTTCTCATCAAATACTTCACCATATGGGGAAGAAATTTTTTCTATGCCTTGATGAATTGTCACACTCCTTTCTAACCATGGATTACCTTCCAATATTTTATTTTTTGCAAATGTCATGAGATAGTTCCAAAACCTCCTTTAATGTGATTTTTTTTTTTTTTTTGCTCACAACAGTTCTTTTAAAGCATCTCCATTTTTCAGTCATAAATTCATCTTCACTAAATTTCTCTGGCTGCATATCACAGTCTCTTGAATGTTGGCACCCCACCATTCTCATGATTAGCTTTATCTTCTATAACTCCATTTACTTTCGATTCCAAATTTGCTTCCTGAAACCTTTTGTTTCTTTGTTGCAATTTCATTTTTGTTGATTGTTTCCCTCCACTAAATACAATTTTTGTAATATTTCATGTGGGTCTATCACTGAGGAATAAGTAAGCAGTACAATTACCTATATGCTTTGCCATCTGTGTGTGAACTGAATGACAAATAGACAGTAACCAATCAAGGATAAGCTTTGGAACAAGAAATCTGTTTGTAGAGTGAAGAGCTAGCAACAAAGTTTGTGTCTCATGGACTTTTCCTGGTTTATATATGGTGGTAACTGGAATTTCAACACTGCCTTTTTATGGAGGCCGGCGTTATTTGATTAAATCATGGTAACTGAAATGCATGCCTGTCTGAACCATGCAAAGCAAAGACTGCTTGCATTCCACCGTAATGTTCATAAAATATATTGGGATTGAGGAGTACCTGTTATAGCAAAGAATAACCCTTGAGTCAGGGAACACTTTGGGGCACACCTGCTTGAGTAGCTGACAGATCAGTCCATATCCATGTTGCAGAAAAAATTGGGATAAATCAACTGGAGATTGTCCCAGGACAATCAAGGGAGAGAGAGAGAGGACATGAGGAAAGTTACAGACCTTGAGCATTGCTTGAGAGGGTAGTGTTTATAAGCACAGGTGAGATAATCCTTGGGAACATCCTAAATTAAGTATGTAGAGGTCTCTTGTGAAGGGTGATATAAAAGAAAGATCCTGAAATGGCAACTGGGGGCAGGGCGGGGGAAAACTAGTTTCCAGCATTGTGACCCAATTGTCCACATCTGTTAGTGTGGATTTCTTATGTAAGAGCCAGAAAGAAAGTCTAGTCTTAAAAAAATACACTTGAGATATTTTGGAGAGTATCTTTGGAGAGCCTCTAAGGGTCTTCTGACTCCTAAATGGAATGTTTTTCAACTGGAGAAATTTTTAGTTTCTTGTTGAGCTGTCAAGAGGCTATCTCGGGCCATAAAGAGACAATTCTAGAAAAAGTAGCAAGAACATGTAGGGAACTTTCTGAACAGTATCATGAGAGACTACCTCTCAGCTGCTTCTGGAGAGCCAAATTTCTGTTACCTTCCCAGAGGGATACAGATTAAGGAGTAACAAGTACCTTTGAGCTTCATCAAGTAGTTCATGTATTGATCATCTGTGATATTCACAAACATTGCCAGTTGTGTGTAAACTCTTACAAGCCCTACATGCCCCAGTTACTGCAGTGTCTGTATCTGTGGACACACCTGTTATACCAGTTCTGCCTTATGAATTGGACCAGAAGGGTGAATTTTGTTGTTATTAAGTTACTTTAATCACATCCTACTCTTTTGTGACCAATGGACTGTAGCCCACCAGGCTCCTCTGTCCATGGGATTTTTCCAGGCAAGAATACTCGATTGGGTTACCATTTTGTTCCCCAGGGGATCTTCCCAACCCAGGAATTGAACCAGGGTTTCCCTGCATTGGCAGGCAGATTCTTAACCACTGGGATACCTGGGAGGCCCACAGAGATAGAATCACTTCAATTCAGTTCATTCGCTCAGTCGTGTCTGACTCTTTGTAACCCTATGAATCGCAGCACAACAGGCCTCCTTGTCCATCACCAATGCCCGGAGTTCACTCAGACTCATGTCCATCGAGTCAGGGATGCCATCCAGCCATCTTATCCTCTGTTGTCCCCTTCTCCTCCTGCCCCCAATCCCTCCAAGCATCAGAGTCTTTTCCAATGAGTCAACTTTTCGCGTGAGGTGGCCAAAGTACTGGAGTTTCAGCTTTAGCATCATTGCTTCCAAAGAAATCCCAGGGCTGATCTCCTTCAGCATGGACTGGTTGGATCTCCTTGCAGTCCAAAGGACTCTCAAGAGTCTTCTCCAACATCACAATTCAAAAGCATCAATTCTTCAGCACTCAGCCTTCTTAACAGTCCAACTCTCACATCCGTACATGACCACAGGAAAAACCATAGCCTTGATTAGACGGACCTTAGTCAGTAAAGTAATGTCTCTGCTTTTGAATATGCTATTTAGTTTGGTCATAACTTTTATTCCAAGAAGTAAGCGTCTTTTAATTTCACGGCTGCAGTAACCATCTGCAGTGATTTTGGAGCCCCCCAAAATAAAGTCTGACACTGTTTCCACTGTTTCCTCCATCTATTTCCCATGAAGTGATGGGACTGGATGCCATGATCTTCATTTTCTGAACGTTGAACTTTAAGCCAATTTTTTCACTCTCCTCTTTTACTTTCCTCAAGAGGCTTTTTAGTTCCTCTTTGCTTTCTGCCATAAGGGTGGTGTCATCTGCATATCTGAGGTTACTGATATTTCTCCAGGCAATCTTGACTCCACCTTGTGTTTCTTCCAGTCCAGCATTTCTCATGATGTACTCTGCATATAAGTTAAATAAGCAGAGTGACAATATACTGCCTTTACATACTCCTTTTCCTATTTGGAACCAGTCTGTTGTTCCATGTCCAGTTCTAACTGTTGCTTCCTGACCTGCATACAGGTTTCTCAAGAGGCAGGTCAGGTGGTCTGGTATTCTCATCTCTTTCAGAATTTTCCATAGTTTATTGTGATCCACACAGTCAAAGGCCTTGCCATAGTCAATAAAGCAGAAATAGATGTTTTTCTGGAACTCTCTTATTTTTTTTTTCCATGATCCAGCATATGTTGGCAATTTGATCCCTGGTTCCTCTGCCTTTTGTACAACCAGCTTGAACATCAGGAAGTTCATGGTTCATATATTGCTGAAGCCTGGCTTGTGTTTTGGCTACAGCGGGCAGCATGTGGGATCTTAGTTCCCTGACTAGGGATCGAACCTGTGTCCCCTGCATTGGAAGACTAGAGTCTTAACCACTGGACCACCAGGGAAGCCCCCGAAAGAGTGAATAGAGGTTCCTTACTATCTACAGGGTGAGGAAAGGAAGCTGGCAATTTTCTTTGTTAATGCTACATCCTTTACCACTTCACCTCCCAAAAGAGAGCTTTCCAACTCTGGTGAGTTTAAGTGGCTCCAAACTGCATCCCCTAAGCCTTCTGTGGCAGTGTATTCCTTTATAAATCTTAATCAAATTGCCAGAGATCAGATCAGAGATCAAATTTCCAACATTTGCTGGATCATCAAAAAAGCAAGACATTCCAGAAAAACATTTATTTCTGCTTTATTGACCATGCCAAAGCCTTTGACTGTGTGGATCACAATAAACTGTGGAAAATTCTGAAAGAGATGGGAATACCAGACCACCTGACCTGTCTCTTGAGAAACCTATATGCAGGGCAGGAAGCAACAGTTAGAACTGGACGTGGAACAACAGACTAGTTCCAAATAGGAAAAGGAGTACGTCAAGGCAGTATATTGTCACCCTGCTTATTTAACTTCTATGCAGAGTACATCATGAGAAACGCTGGACTGGAAGAAACACAAAGTGGAATCAAGATTGCTGGGAGAAATACCAATAACCTCAGATATGCAGATGACACCACTCTGATGGCAGAAAGTGAAGAAGAAGCAAGAAGCTTCTTGAAGAAAGTGAAAGAGGAGACTGAAAAAGTTGCCTTAAGCCTCAACATTCAGAAAATGAAGATTATGGCATCTGGTCCCATCACTTCATGGGAAATAGATGGGGAAACAGTGGAAACAGTGTCAGACTTGATTTGGGGGGCCTGTAAATCACTGCAGATGATGACTACAGCCATGAAATTAAAAGACACTTACTCCTTGGAAGAAAAGTTATGACCAAGCTAGACAGCATATTCAAAAGCAGAAACATTACTTTGCCAACAAAGATCCGTCTAGTCAAGGCTATGGTTTTTCCTGTGGTCATGTATGGATGTGAGAGGTGGACTGTGAAGAAGGCTGAGCGCCGAAGAATTGATGCTTTTGAACTGTGGTGTTGGAGAAGACTCTTGAGAGTCCCTTGGACTACAAGGAGATCCAACCAGTCCATCCTAAAGGAGGTCAGCCCTGGGATTTCTTTGGAAGGAATGATGCTGAAGCTGAAACTTCAGTACTTTGGCCACCTCATGTGAAGAGTTGGCTCATTGGAAAAGACTCTGATGCTTGGAGAGATTGATGGCAGGAGGAGAAGTGGACGACAGAGGATGAGATGGCTGGATGGCACCACTGATTCGATGGACATAAGTCTGAGTGAACTCTGGGAGTTAGTGATGGACGGGGGGGCTGACATGCTGTGATTCAAAAAGTCGGACACGACTGAGTGACTGAACTGAACTGAAGATGGATTCTTCCCCTCAGCCAAGAACAAATGCTGGCTAGGTTGGACTGCTGCTGTGAGGGTTCAATTGGCCAACCGTAATGTGCTGGGCTCCATGACTTCCTTCTGAGGTAGCAGGGGCTGGGAAAGTCAAGGAGAGAGGAGGAGATGAAGTCAAGTGCATTTCCTGAAATCCTATGTGACGTTCAAGACGTCAACATTCAAAAGAGAACAAGATGCTGGTGCCAGGAGCCAATGTGACTTTGTTCATTGCCTTTGTGCAAGCCATTCCCAGGAAGGTTTGGGACGGAGTTTCACTGGGTCATTACCAGCGACAGTAAGTCAGGTCCAGAGTGGAAAATTCCCACAAACACACACTCAGGCAGGTTCTCTATGGCAACATATTTTAATATTACCACCTCACCTTTCTCTCCATCTAACTCCCAGGTCAAGCTTTGTTTCTGAAGAGGAGGAAAAACTTCCATCCACCCTGTTAGGTTCTGTAACTAAGCCTAAGAATTAAACTGATACAAGACAAATGAACAGAAAAAAGAACATACAGTTTTATTTCATGTTTTTACTTGTACATGGAGGTTTTAGAGCAAATGAAGACCCAAAGACACTGTTAGGACTATAAATTTATATACCTTTTTTATACAAAGAATGATAAATTGTGGGGATATAACAAGACAGAAGAACATGGGCTAGGGGCAGTAAACTGTGGGACAGTGATCAGGAAATATACAACAGAAAGCAACAGAAGATAAGTTTCCCTGGTGGCCCAGTGGTAAAGAATTTGCTGCCGAGCAGATGTAGGCTCAGTCCCTGAGTCTAGAAGATCCCCTGGAGAAGGAAATAGCAACCCGCTCTAATATCCTTGCCTGGAAAATCCCTGGACAGAGGAGCCAGACAGGTTACAGTCCACGGAGTTGCAAAACAGTCAGATACGACTTGGCAACTAAACAACAACAGCAGATAAGGCTTATTTTAGAAGGTTTGTAAAGGTCCGTTTTGCCACTGACTTCCAGGCTCTGGTGATAAGAATGTGCTTTTCTTCCTCAAACAAGGAAGGCACCTTTCTCAGGGGAAATTTGGTGACCTGCTTTCACGTGGGAAGAGGGAAGTCAGAGAGTTCTTCCTACATCTGCTCTTTCTCATGTGCTTTCAGTCAAAACAATCAGTTTGCCAAGGGGACATATTCTGAGGTAGCATGTTCTGAATTTCTTCAGTTCCAAATGCCACTGTGGGGCAGTCATGGTTCATCTCTCCAGTGTGAACACAGCAGAGGTGCTGCCAAAGGGTCACTCCACCCCCCGTAAACAGATCAGGTCCAGAACCTCAAATAGTGACCTTTTTCTCAGTCAGATTTGATGCTAGAACTGCTGTAAGCTTGGACACGGAGTGCTAATCCGCAGACTACAGAAAGCGTGACAAGGATATTGAAGTCCAGGTGAGTCAAGAGGCTGTGATCCACTGGGGAGATGTGCCCACCAAGACATTGCAATGATACTCACTACATAGGTCGTTAAGTGGCAAAATGATGTCTTTTATGAATCTTTCTGAAAATATCTGGCTTGTAGCCCCACTGTAGACCTGCAAAATCAGAAGCTTATGACAAAGCCCCACAGACTCTATTTTTAACAGAAGATGGGTGAGACTTTGGTATGTTTATCTCAGCATGTGTTACTTGGCCAGCACTTAGGGACCCCTTCTAGAATTTTGTTAGGTATTTGGTATCCCACCTGGCATGTAAATGGCGGCTACTGATGCTACTGTTGTTGTTCTTATCATTATTCAGTTAAGTAAAGAAAAATAATATTCTAACCCTAAGTATGGATGTGAGAGTTGGACTGTGAGGAAGGCTGAGCACCGAAGAACTGATGCTTTTGAACTGTGGTGTTGGAGAAGACTCTTGAGAGTTCCTTGGACTGCAAGGAGATCCAACCAGTCCATTCTGAAGAAGATCAGCCCTGAGATTTCTTTGGAAGGAATGACGCTAAAGCTGAAACTCCAGTACTTTGGCCACCTCATGCGAAGAGTTGACTCACTGGAAAAGACTCTGATGCTGGAAGGATTGGGGGCAGGAGGAGAAGGAGACGACAGAGGATGAGATGGCTGGATGGCATCACGGACTCGATGGACATGAGTTTGGGTGAACTCTGGGAGTTGGTGATGGACAGGGAGGCCTGGCGTGCTGCGATTCATGGTGTCACAGAGTTGGACACGACTGAGTGACTAAACTGAACTGAACTGAACTGAAGAATTATTCAAAAAATAATGGGCTCTTTGAAAGTACTGCTGTCACTGTCATGGAAACTGAGATATGAATGGTTCTATAGCTTGCTGAGACGAAGGTAATGGCGCCCCACTCCAGTACTCTTGCCTGGAAAATCCCATGGATGGAGGAGCCTGGTAGGCTGCAGTCCATGGGGTCACTGAGAGTTGGACTCGACTCAGTGACTTCACTTTCTCTTTTCACCTTCATGTATTGGAGAAGGAAATGGCAACCCACTCCAGTGTTCTTGCCTGGCGAATCCCAGGGACGAGGGAGCCTGGTGGGCTGCCATCTAGGGGGTTGCACAGAGTTGGACACGACTGAAGTGACTTAGCTAGCTTAGCTATAGCTTGCTGATTGATAGCACATTCTCTGGAGCCAAAGTGTATAGGTTTGGATGCTAATTTTTCTACTCACTATTTCCTTAACCTTGGGCAAGTGACAGTGATAGAGTGTCCTCATTACCTTAGTCAGAGATAATAGGTACCTATATGCATTATATAGTTGGAACAATGACCCTCTATCACATTTAAAATTTTTAAAAATGTATTTAAGCAATATTTTACTGTCACTGAAATTAGAGTAATCTAGTCAAGGCTATGGTTTTTCTAGTGGTCATGTATGGGTGTGAGAATTGGACTGTGAAGAAAGCTGAGCGCCAAATTGATGCTTTTGAACTGTGGTGTTGGAGAAGACTCTTGAGAGTCCCTTGGACTGCAAGGAGATCCAACCAGTCCATCCTAAAGGAGATCAGTCCTGGATGTTCATTGGATGCTAAAGCTGAAACTCCAATACTTTGGCCACCCCATGTGAAGAGCTGACTCACTGGAAAACACTCTGATGCTGGGAGGGATTGTGGGCAGGAGGAGAAGGGGACGGCAGAGAATGAGATGGCTGGATGGCAGCATTGACTTGATAGACATGACTTTGAGTAAACTTGGGGGTTGGTGAGGACAGGGAGGCCCGGCGTGCTGTGATTCATGGGGTCACAAAGAGTTGGACACTACTGAGTGACTGAACTGAACTGTACAAGACTGTATATTGTCACACTTCTTATTTAACTTCTATGTAGAGTACATCATGTGAAATGCCAGGCTGAATGAAGAACAGACTCGAATCAAGATTGCCGGGAGAAATATCAATAACCTCAGATATGCAGATGACAGCACCCTTATGGCAGAAAGTAAAGAACTAAAGAGCCTCTTGATGAAGGTGAAAGAGGAGAGTGAAAAAGTTGGCTTCAAACTCAACATTCAGAAAACTTGTCATGGCATCTGGTCCTGTCACTTCATGACAAATAGATGGGGAAGCAATGGAAACAGTGAGATACTTTATTTTTGGGGGGCGCCAAAATCACTGCAGATGGTGATTCCAGCCATGACATTAAAAAATGCTTGCTCCTTGGAAGAAAAGCTATGACCAACCTAGACAGCATATTAAAAAGCAGAGACATTACTTTGCCATCAAAGGTCCCTCTAGTCAAAGCTATGGTTTTTCCAGTAGTCATGTAATGATGTCAGAGTTGGACTATAAAGAAAGCTGAACACCGAAGAAATGGTGCTTTTGAACTGTGGTGATGGAGAAGACTCTTGAGAGTCGCTTGTACTGCAAGGAGTCCAACCAGTCCATCCTAAAGGAAATCAGTCTTGAATATTCATTGGAAGGACTGATACTGAAGCTGAAATTCCAGTTCTTTGGCCACCTGATGTGAAGACTGATTCCTTGGGAAAGACCCTGATGCTAGGAAAGACTGAAGGCAGGAAGAAAAGGGGGATGACAGAGAATGAAATGGCTGTATGGTACATGAGTTTGAGAAAGCTCTGGGAGTTGGTGATGAACAGGGAATCCTGGCATGCTGCAGTCCACGGGGTTGCAAAGAGTCAGACACAACAGCGACTGAACTGAACTGATGTAATCAATAGTCTGTCGTAATATCCATGACATTATTCTTTCTTAGTGGCACACAAGATAATGATTCTTTTTAAAATGAATATTTTTTTTTGTTTTTCAGTCAATAAATCATGTCCAATTCTTTGTAACCCCATGGAATGTAGCACACTGGGCTCCTCTCTCCTCCACTGTATCCTAGATTTTGCTAAAATTCATGTCTGTTGAGACAGTGATACTATCTAACCATTTCATCCTCTGTATCCCCCCTTCTTCTTTTGACTTCAGTCTTTTGCAGCATCAGGGTCTTTTCCAATGAGTTGGCTCTTCAAATCAAGTGGCCAAAGTACTGGAGCTTTAGTTTCTACATCAGTCATTCAACGAATATTAGAGGTTGATTTCCTTTAGGATTTGCAGTTTTGATCTCTTTGCAGTCCAAGGGACTCCCAAGAGTCTTCTCCAGCACCACAAATAAAACCTATCAGTTCTTCAGCACTCAGCCTTCTTTACGGTACAACTCTCATTCATACATGCTTACTGCAGAAAACATAGCTTTGACTATACAGTCAGCAAAATGATGTCTTAGTTTTACAATACATTGTCTAGCTTTGTCACAGTTTTCCTTCCAAGGAGCAAGCATCTTTTTGTTTCATGGCTGCGGTTAAAGTCCACAGTATTTTGGAGCCCAGGAAAATAAAATCAGTCATTGCTTCTACTTTCCCCCCATGTATTTGCCATGAAGTGATGGGACTAGATGCCGGATCTTAGCTTTTTTTTTTTTTAATGTTGAGTTTCAAGCCAACTTTCACTCTCCTCTTTCAAACCTCATCAAGAGGCATTTCAGTTCCTCTACACTTTTTGCCATTAGTTCTTGCCTGGAGAACTCAATAGACAATTAACAGTAGCTTAGATATAATCAATTACGGTAAATTTCTTAATCCATGAAAACTGCTAGCAAGATTGTCTGGCACATAACCAGTACTCAAAAGGGTATCTATTAACGATTTAAGTGGGATTTTTCAGGACAGAAGTTGTTTTTAGTAGGTACTTGGATTTGGTAGTATTTACTTCTTTCAAATTTAATTGGTAGCCCTGGCTTACCTCTCTCAGCATAATTATTTTTAAAATTCAATATTAATTGTCTTTATGTTTTCCCACTTACGACACTGGACTTCCTCCTTCCATTTGCTTTCCATCTTGATTTAGAGCAAGACTCCAGCTGCTTCATCAGTTGGATTACTGCTGTAGAAGTTTAGCCATGCTTTCTTCATTATTTGGGTTGGCTGCGAGCCGGCGGCGCACGAGCATGGCCAAGAAGAGCTACCCCATGTCCGAGGTCAGGGGCGGCGGCCAGGAGGAGCTACCCCGCATCCAGGGCCAGTGGCCGCCGGGAGGAGACACCTCGTGTCGGATGTCAGATCGGCAGCCGAGAGGAGCTACCCCGCGTCCGAGGTCAGGGGCAGCAGCCTAGAGTGCCAGGCTGCGACGGCGCAGGAACGGCCGAGAGGAGCTACCCTGCGTCCGAGGTCAGCGGCGGCCGGGAGGAAACACCTCGCGTCTGAGTTCAGGGGTGGCCGGGAGAAGCCCCCTTGCACCTGAGCCCAGGGGTGGTGACCCTGAGGAGCCACCCAAGCCCAAGGCCAAGAGAGGCGGCTGGAAGGAGCCACCTGCGCCTGAGACCAAGGCCGGCAGCTGGGAGGAGCAACCCGAGGAGTGGTGGCTGCTCAGGCGCAAGAGAGTCTAGAGGAGCTATCTCACGTTGAAGGTCAAGAACAGCGGTGGTAAGAAGATACTGCTCGTCCAAGGTAAGGAGCAGCAGCTATGTTTTGATGAATCAGCCATGAAGAGATACCCCACGCCCAAAATAAGAGAAACCCAATAAGATGGTAGGGGTTGCAAGAGGGCATCAGAGGAGAGACACACTGAAACCATACTCACAGAAAACTAGTTAATCTAACCACACTAGGACCACAGCCTTGTCTACTCAATGAAACCAAGCCACGCCTGCGGGATATCCCAAGACGGGCAGGTCATGGTGGAGAGGGCTGACAGAACGTGGTCCAGTGGAGAAGGGAATGGCAAGCCACTTCAGTAGTCTTGCCTTGAGAACCCCATGAACAGTATGAAAAGGCAAAATGATAGGATACTGAAAGAGGAACTCTCCAGGTCAGAAGGTGCCCAGTATGCTACTGGAGGTCAGTGGAGAAATAACTCCAGAAAGAATGAAGGGATGGAGCCAAAGCAAAAACAATACCCAGCTGTGCATCTGACTGGTGATAGAAGCAAGATCTGATGCTGTAAAGGGCAACCTGGAATGTCAGGTCCGTGAATCAAGACAAATTGGAAGTGGTCAAACAAGAGATGGCAAGAGTGAACGTCGACATTCTAGGAATCAGCGAACTAAAATGGACTGGAATGGGTGAATTTAACTCAGATGACCATTATATCTGCTACTGCCAGCAGGAATCCCTCAGAGGAAATGGAGTAGCCATCATGGTCTACAAAAGAGTCCAAAATGCAGTACTTGGATGTAATCTCAAAAACGACAGAATGCTCTCTGTTTGTCTCCAAGGCAAACCATTCAATACCACAGGTATCCAAGTCTATGCCCCAACCAGTAACACTGAGGAAGCTAAAGTGGAAAGGTTTTATGAAGACCTACAAGACCTTTTAGAACTAACACCCAAAAAGATGTCATTTTTATTATAGAGGACTGGAATGCAAAAGTAAGAAGTCAAGAAACACCTGGAGTAACAGGCAAATTTGGCCTTGGAGTACGGAATGAAGCAGGGCAAAGACTAATAGAGTTTTGCCAAAAAAATGCACTAGTCATAGCAAACACTCTCTTCCAACAAAATAAGAGAAGACTCTACACATGGACATCACCAGATGGTCAACACCGAAATCAGATTGATTATATTCTTTGCAGCCAAAGATGGAGAAGCTCTATACAGTCAACAAAAACAAGACTGGGAGCTGACTGTGGCTCAGATCATGAACTCCTTATTATAAGACTCTACACATGGACATCACCAGATGGTCAACACCGAAATCAGATTGATTATATTCTTTGCAGCCAAAGATGGAGAAGCTCTATACAGTCAACAAAAACAAGACTAGGAGCTGACTGTGGCTCAGATCATGAACTCCTTATTACCAAATTCAGACTCAAATTGAAGAAAATAGGGAAAAGCACTAGACCATTCAGGTATGACCTCAATCAAATCCTTTATGATTATACAGTGGAAGTGAGAAACAGATTTAAGGGCCTGGATCTGATAGATAGAGTGCCTGATGAACTATGGAATGAGGTTCATATATATATGTACATACATATATATCAGAGGCATATGAGATCTTGGCTCCCCACCTAGGGATCAAAACTGCACCCCCTATATTGGAAGGTGAAATCTTAACCACTGGACCACCAGGTAAGTCTCTTCCATGGAGCTTTTCTTTCTTTCTTTCTTTCTTTCTTTTTTACATATAATGCTACTTGAATCCTCTTGCTAGAAATTTGGATTTAGAGGTTTGTGGGTTTGTGGTGGGGTTTGGTTGCTGCTTTTACTAATCCCACAGGAGTGGAGAAGCCCTCTCAGATGAAATTTATTGGCTTTTGAGTTGGTGTTTCTCTGTGATAGTGAGGAACGAGGGTTCTCGAGCAAGATTACTTGGCTTTGAATCCTGGCTCTGCCAGTTGGTTGTTCAGTCATCTTGGGTAATTTTCTTCACTGTGCCTGTAAAATTGTGAAGAAGGCAATGGTAACCCACTCCAGTATTCTTGCCTGGAAAATCCCAAGGACAGAGGAGCCTGGTGGTCTATAGTCCATGGAGTCTCAAAGAGTAAGGCACAACTGAGCAGCTAACACTTTGTCTATAAAATTGGGGTAAAAGTAGCTCTTACTTTACAAGTTGTGAAAATTAAATGAGTAATAAAATCCTTAGAACAATGCCTGCTAAGTACTTGATATGTGTCAGCTGTTATTTGCTGTTTTCCATTAACTTTCAGTTCAGTCGCTCAGTTGTATCCATGGACTGCAGCACGTCAGGCTTCCCTGTCCATCACCAACTTCCGGAGCTTACTCAAACTCATGTCCGTCCAGTCGGTGATGCCATCCAACCATCTCATCCTCTGTCATCCCCTTCTCCTCCCGCCTTCAGCATCAGGATCTTTTCCAATAAGTCAATGCTTTGCATCAGGTGGCCAAAGTATTGGAGTTTCAGCTTTAGCATCAGTCCTTCCAATGAATATTCAGGACTGATTTCTTTTAGAATTGACTGGTTGGATCTCCCTGAAGTCCAAGGGACTCTCAAGAGTCTTCTCCAACACCACAGTTCAAAACATCAATTATTCTGTGCTCAGCTTTCTTTATAGTTCAGTTCTCACATCCATACATAACTGTTGGGAAAATTATAGCTTTGATTAGATGGACCTTCCTTGTATTATTGGAACTCTTCGACATAACACTCAAAAGCTCGTGACTGCATTACATCTGGCTGTTTTAAAAAATAGAAAAGGGGGAGATGCCAGGAGCCAGTGTGGAGAATCCTGCTCATGGCAAAGGTCATGAAGAAGAGGCCTGATGGGCAAAGGCGAGATCAGGCCTCAAGGGGACCCCCTTCTCAAGCATCTACCCGAAAACCAGAATCTGTTTTTTCATGACTTTCACCAACTCCTCTGACATCAACAAGGGATTATCCCCGACCACCTTTCTCTGAAGAAAATCAACTTAGGGCTCTAGCTAATAAAGCTCCTGGGCATGAAAAGAGTGTTTCAATTCAAACCTCCTGTTAGCATTATAACTTACTTGGCAGGTTTACCCAGACTCTTGCAACATTGTTGAGCCAATGCTTGCTGCCAAGTTCTCACATCCCTTATGTTCCTGGGAGTGCATATAGTCAGGATGTAGAAAAAACAAGCAGCAGCTTTAGCATTAGCAACATTAGACTTTGAGTTAATAAGTTCTTTCTTTGCTGTAACCTGCTGAATCTTTGCTCCATAAAAATGTAACTCTGTACTTTAAGGGTGATGCACCCTAGGAATTTAAGAAGAAACACTTTAAGGGAAAATTATTGTTCTGGCTGACCAAGCTTATCAAAAAGGGGTCATAAAATATCAACAGGCCTCTGGGCCAGAAGATAATGTACAAAAAATAAGACTCTTTCAGGAAAGAACCTGGTATCGATAAAAGTTAATACTGATGGAATGTTGAGTTGACTCTGCATTTTTCACCTCGCTGTATGTACAACTCAGGGTATAAATGCCCTCTCTGAAAATAAAGTGATGGGCCTAGCTCACTGAAGAAGCTTGGTCTCCCCGTGCCTTTCTTTCTTTCTCTTTCTTACTCTTCTTTCAGGCTAGTTCCCATCTGGAGCACAGAGGTCTGCCGTGTCTAGTTATTTGCCTGGGCTTCTAAGACCTGAACGGGAAGGCGCCCTGTGTCTTCACTCCCTTGGGAGACCGGGAGGGTATCTGCAGCCTACGAAGATGGTGCAAATCTCTTGTCTCGAGATGTTATTGATTTTCTGTGTAAACCAAGGAACATCAGCCTCTTTTCACCCCCACTTTCTCCACTACACTATTTGCTCCTATTCCTTCCTCTCTCATTCATTCATTTCTTCATTTGCCAATGTCATCCATCCTGAAGATATCCCTGGACTCTGCTGAGGCTGGACCCCGACAAGTGGTGCACAAAGAGGGACTTGAGGGCAGGGTCAAAGGGCACCGTGGTTAAAGAGTGGGTCCTGTGGGGGCAGTCTCAAATGGAGGTGTGTGTGCATGGGGAAAGCTGAGTAATTCAGGCCAGACCGACCCCCAAGGAGAGGAGGAGGGGCAGAGCCTGGGTAGGAGGGCCTTCCTAGCAAGGGCTGGGTGCACTGGACCAGTGGGTACACAATTCCTGGATCAACTTCCTGCTGCCCCTATGGGAAATAGATGGGGAAACAGTGGAAACAATGCCAGACTTTATTTTTTGGGTATCCAAAATCACTGCAGATGGTGACTGCAGACATGAAATTAAAAGACGCTTACTCCTTGCAAGAAAAGTTATGGCCAACCTAGGTAGCATATTCAAAAGCAGAGACATTACTTTGCCGACTAAGGTCTGTCTAGTCAAGGCTATATATTTCCAGTAGTCATGTATGGATGTGAGAGTTGGATTGTGAAGAAAGCTGAGCGCCAATGAACTGATGCTTTTGAACTGTGGTGTTGGAGGAGACTCTTGAGAGTCCCTTGGACTGCAAGGAGATCCAACCAGTCCATCCTAAAGGAGATCAGCCCTGGGATTTCTTTGGAAGGAATGATGCTAAAGCTGAAACTCCAGTGCTTTGGCCACCTCATGCGAAGAGTTGACTCACTGGAAAAGACTTTGATGCTGGGAGAGATTGGGGGCAGGAGGAGAAGGGGACGACAGAGGATGAGATGGCTGGATGGCATCACGGACTTGATGGACGTGAATCTGAGTGAACTCTGGGAGTTGGTGATGGACAGGGAGGCCTGGCATGCTGCGATTCATGGTGTTGCAAAGAGTTTGACACAACTGAGTGAATGAACTAAACTGAACTGAAATGGAGCTTTGTTGGCAAAGTAATGTCTCTGCTG
>SJYC01119544.1:0-21620 GCA_006408675.1 Madoqua kirkii
GGATTGGGGGCAGGAGGAGAAGGGGACGACAGAGGATGAGATGGCTGGATGGCATCAGTGACTCGATGGAGGTGAGTCTGAGTGAACTCTGGGAGTTGGTGATGGACAGGGAGGCCTGGCATGCTGCAATTCATGGAGTCGCAAAGAGTCAGACATGATTGAGCGACTGAACTGAACTGATCCACAATTTACTTTCCAACTCTTTCCCTGTAAGCTAAAAGCCTCTGACAGATTTCAGAGTTCCAAAATAGCTACCAGTGCAACTGTTGTCCAGGTAAGGAAACAGATTCTTGGTGCTCTTCCCAGAGTTCTCCTCCTAATCAGGACAGTTTTGAAGAGTACAGTACTGGTCATTTTATTAATTAAAATTAGAACACAAATGTGACTAAAAAGTGATTGGAGGCCTATCTGCTACCTGAGTGTGACAAGTCATGGGCCCCACTCAAGGTTTCACCCTATAAAAAAGCCAAAATGGAGGCCACGATTTGCTTTTATTTTTGGTCTCAGCATGCGGGATCTTAGTTCCCTGACCAGGGATTGAACCCATGTCCCCTGCAGTGGTAGGGCAGAGTCTTAACCACTAGACCACCAGGGAAGTACCAGAGGTCACCTTTTGAATAAACCCCTGGACCAAACACTCATAATCACAGAACCAAATCTTAAACTGTCCTAATTTCCTCAAAATGTTGACTCTGGTCTTAAACAAGATTTAAGTTTCCTTCATGTCAGAGTGACTATACAGCTTCTGAGACAATTAGCTACACACAAGAAAAGGTAAACAGTGCTACTACTCTAGAGAGAATAAAATCACAATTAAAAAAAGATAGTCCTTAATTCACATTTTATAAATCAAGCATTACCTGCTGAGAGCCAAACTTTTAACCACTTTGGGTGTGAAGTCTCCCAGTTCATAAACAGTTGTTTCTTCCTCAATAAAATATTCCTATCAGGAAAGCTCTCTGAATTTTCTTTTAATAATGCAAAGGGTGAAAAACAAAATCCCCAAAGAGGTGACCCAAGCAAGTGGTGATGGAAAAGAATGAAGCTGTTTTAGAAATGTATCCTGCTGAAGTTTGTGCTTTTAAAAATAATGTCTATATATGTGTGTTTCTTAGGCATAAGAAACCAGCTACTGGAAAAAACAGCTAAAGATTTTCGGTGAGGAGGACTCAGTGATAGAGAATGGTGGGACAGGAACTGTCATATTTTTTGTTATATGAGAACTATTTTGATTAAAAATATATATAATTATTGGGCTTCCTTGGTGGTCCAGTGGTTAAGGATCTGCCTTGCAATACAGGGGACCTGGATTCAATCTCTGGTCCAGGAAGATTCCACATGCTGAGGAGCAACTAAGTCGGTGAGCCACGACTCTGAGTCTGCGCGCCTAGAGGCTGTGCTCCACAGTGAAAAGCCACCACAGTGTGAAGCCCGCCCACCACAACAAAGACCCAGCACAGCCAAAAAATCAAATAGATAAAGGTCTTTTAAAAACATTATTATGAAGAAATATTTTTAAAGACTAACTGAAATCTTACATGAGACTGAATATCCCTGAAAATGTCTGCCTCAGTTACACTCCCCTGAGGATCGGTCACTTCTGACTGCCCGCAGCAGTGGCCCCAGAAAGTGCTGAACTCCAGGCCCAGCTCTTTGAAACTATGGCTGAAATGGTGCTAAAAAACCTTTTCTTTTTGTTCTCTTCAGAACAAGTGAAACAGAGGGAATTTGCAAACAGATTCTCCATGTCTCAGTAACGGAAAAGTGACTGAAGAGATATAAACATAGCACGTGCATGCATGTACATGTTGATACACATACACACACACACACACACACACACACACACACACACACACACACACGTCCAGAAAAATGGCCCGGCTTGCAAAGACAGATTCTGATCCTTTCAGGCTACTCTGACCCCAAGGTTGGCAGGCTGGCTCCCGCACCGGTTTGGAGACGGCCCCTCTGGCTCCTGGCACTGCTTCTCTCTCTCTAGCTCAGCAGAGCCCCACTGGGAGGCCAGATACAGCCCACTGTGCAGCAGCTAGCCTCCTAGACAACACATAAGCCACTCTAATTCCTGCTCATGTCACTGAGGGCTCTCCCACTCAGTTTTCTTTCCACTTGGTGACCTGACTTCTTCTCCCAGCTGTGAGGTCCAGCTATCGCTGATGAGCTCACCTGTAGAAAAGGCACTGCCCACCTGAAGTAATGACCTGCTACCTCGCATACGATGACACCTTTACTAGTAAAAACAAGGGTTACCACATAGTGCCTGTATTGGCTTGTCTGTTTCTGTAATGACAGCTATTAATTTCTTAACAGTGACATGTAACTGAATTTTCTTTTTTGGGGGGTGGGGGGAGCAAGAAGATATCACCAAATATGGCCAAAGTGTGAAACCAGAATTTAAAATACTGAAATAAAAGAACAGCTGGAACTCTACATAGTGATAAAGAGTTCTAAATGAGCAAGTCCAAAAAAATAAAGGTTGACAGAGGAAAGCACTAAAATCAAAGCACAAACCTCTTTTTTTCTCCGTAATTAAAGTGACTGTCCTCTACAAGTTCAGTCCTATTGATGAGACAACTGGTGGGGCCATAGAGGCTGAACCTAATCTGGAAACTACCAGCTGAAAAGCTTTAGTCGACAACAGTTTAACTGCTGCACAACTGACAGATTAACATTAAATCTGACTGCATCAAATTGAGACTGTCTTTTTAAATAACAGGTACTATAATAATAAAATCTAAAAGAATAAATCTACTAGTTGTAAGTCCTAATAAGAGAAACTAAAGAACTAGCTGGGTTTCCTCGAATGAAAGGAGCACAAGGAAATCGACAGCGCAAATGTGCTTCGATGCAGCCTGAGGCCCACCGGACCACAAAGACCCAGGACCTGAGCTGAGCTGACCTGAGCCAACCCCAACCTCTCACCCCAGGGCAGTAGCCCCTTTTCTGTACCTCAGTTCTCCGAGAGGAGAGGCCTACTTACTGAAGATTTCCCCACTTCTGATCATATAGAAGTTAAAAAGAAAAGGATAAAAAAACGCTTAGATGACATGGTCCAGCTCAACAATCCAAGTCAGGCCCACGCTGTGGGAAACAATGCTACACCACCAGTCCCCCCCGTCTTCCCCATGACTTTCCGCAGGGGCCCAGAGGGCAGAGTGCAACCACTACTGCTCACTCCTTCAAAGGAAAAACCAACTTCCAGTCTCACCCTCACTCACTGCTCTCTCAGACACTGTGGATGGTAGTGATGTTTTGAAGCTGTGCTTCAAAGGCCTTTGCCCAGGACACGAGTACAATACCTCTGACCTCATGAAAGAAACAATTTTTCATATCCTTTCTCAATGTTTGAGGAGCTATTTAAAACTCTGTGAACAATGATAAGAAGTTGTATATTGGTCAAGGATGTACAGAAAATATTCAGGTGCCCAGGAAAGGGCACTGTGAGCTGGGGACGTGACATAAATACTCCGTAAGCCACAAATACTCAGATTCCTTATTCCGTAGAAGTCATGACCCAGGTCGCTGGTGGAATTCCTAAATTAGACATGGCAGGCTGTTCTGCAAGGCTTTTGTTACAATATAGGCTAGTAATAATAATAATAATAACAGCATTTAAGATGAAGAGTTGTCTTTTTGGTGCCACGTGAAAATCTGGGCTGCCTGATGGATAAAGGAGGCAAAGAAAAGAACAAGGAGCAGATGCAAGAGGAGCCTGCTCCAGGAAGGTGGCAGCAGCATGTGCAGATCAATCTCCAGGGCCTGTAGCCCAGGGACTCCTGGGCCGGCCCTGCCCACCCCACTGGCCCCGGGATGAAGCAGCGCTGGCTCAAAGTAGAGGTGGGAATCCAGGAGTCCAGCCAGATGACCTTTCTCACCTCCTGCCTCTGCTCCCACCATCCCCAGCTGTGTCATGTCTGGAAGCCTGACCTCCTCCTGCACCTGGTTTTCAGCGCAGTTAAAGCACTTCATTCTCTGTAGAGCCTGTCCTTACCCGTCCCTAGGATGCCTGGCCACATTAAGCCACTGTCTCCAGCAGCCCCAGGGTGCTTCCTGAACCTCTTTTACAAAGCTTGTGTTATTTTCTAGTTTCTTATTAAAGTGTCTGTCTTTTCCACAAACCTGCTTGTCTCTTAGCAGAGCCCTGACTTGTGCCCATTCAGCCAGCACACTGTAGGCACTCAGTAAGTGGTGGAAGATGGATGACAACGGGTGGATGAGGAGAAGATAGAGCACAGCAGCCCAGGCAGGGAGAGTTCTGAGATGCAAAGATCTAATCGCTCTCTGCCTACATGCAGGGAGAGGGCAGGAAAGGGACGACAAGTACAAGCTGAGCCGCCCTCGCGGGTCCCCATCTCCAATGATGGCTCAGACAGGGGGGCTTCTAGGATTTTTACCCAGGGACGCCAACAGCTCATAGTTCATCTGCATCACGTCTCTGTACAGCTCCTTCTGCCACTTGTCTAGCGTGCCCCACTCCTCCCGGGTGAAATACACTGCCACATCCTCAAACACCACTGGGAGCTCCTCCAACAGCCCCTCCTCAGAAGGATCCTGCAACAAAGAGTAGCAGGCACTCAGTACTCCTCTCACGTCGGACACCCAGCATGATGCTCCGGGGATCCTGCTCACAGCCTGTTTCTCCTGGGAAGCCTGCCGAGAGGCCCAGACACTCTCTGAGGAATTCAGCTATCCATCGAAAGTCAAAGGAGCAAATGTGTGTGGCCCAGAGTCGGCAGGTAACAACTACACAAACTTCACCGTGATCCTAGAAGGAAGGGAAGACCCTTCCTCTTCTCTCTGGGAAGGAAAGGACAGGGCACTGAGGAAGAGGGTCTCGCAAAGCCTCGTGGCTGCACCCATCCTCAAGAGCACTGTCTAATTATCCACCGTTGCACAGGTGGCCGCTGCCTCTGAGCCGCAGCTGAGGTTCCCCATTGGGATGGAAAGAGCAGTAAAACAAGTAAAGATGCTCCTGTTCAGTGACTAGGTTAACACACACTTTACTGCTAAAGGAATTCAGGCTATAAAAGGTTAGATCTGTTTATCATCTTCTAATCCTACACACATGAAGGGAAATGAGCTTTGTCCCTTTTCTGGATTCCATAAAAATCCGAACTTACTAACTTTACCTACAATGTTAGGAATAAGGAACATCTGAGCTCTTCTCAACAGAATACTAAAAGGGGCTGCTCAAAATGACTTGTAGTAAACCCCCGCTTATATGGGTGGGGGGGGGGAGTTGAGAAAGGGGGATGGATCTGGTTACTCAGAGACTTCAATTAACACAGCTTCCTTGCAGGGCAATTTTCCAAAGAATCAGAAGCTAAACCTGTTGCATTTGATAAAACAGGCCTGAGGTGAGAAGTGGAGTCTGGAGGTCTCAGCAGTGCAGCAGGGTTGGAAGGACAGCCCTGGGCTGGCGGCCAGGGAGGGGCTCAGGGGGAGGGCAGTGCCACGAGCGCCCTTGTTCTCTGGCTGCATCTTAGCTCTTGCCCAACAAGGTGAGTTTATACGCTTGCTCCACCCCCTCAGTGCAGCATTAAAAAAACATTACACAAAGTCTGAAGAAACACGAGTCCAAAATTAAAGCTAAAACATATCTTTTACATTGATTATTTAAGACCTCTGAGGCTGTTTTGTGGTTGTGGGTTATTTCTGGAGTTCTGTGGTCATTTTAGATTCTGGATAAAGATGGCTTTTCTGAATGTAGCTGTTCTCTTTATGTCAGAAATTAGAGTATTTGGCCCCATTAATATGTTTTGTTATCTGCCAAAAGGAGATAATAGTAGTAGGGCTGTTGTCAATAAAGAAGCTGATACATGTAAAGCACTTAAAATAAGATCTGGCACAGCTGAAGCATGGCAGCTTATGGTAACGTGATAATGTCAGCAGCAGCTATGGCTAATGGAATTGCTCCACTATCATCATGCAATATCCATTGTTGTCAGCACGGAATCCTCCCCCTTGACCCATCATTATAAACATATTACCTGGCCACAGGGTTCAGCAGAGTCATTACATAAAATGTTATCATCTGAGGAACTGTGGATGTCATCAACGATTTCTGTTTGCCTGAAATCAGGGATGCGGTCCAGGTACAATGCAGGAATTGCTCCATTCCCTCCAGGGTCCCCCAGGGCAGCTCTCGAGCTGGGCAGGAGCTGGGCCACATTATCACAGGCTCCCAGAGGCCCCGGGGGGTAAAATATGGGATAATCTGCAGGGAAGAAGGGCCCCTGGCTGGCCAGTATATACCAGACACCTCCTGGGTACTCTGGAAACGGGCTGCCCAGAGGGGGTCCCGTGCCGCCAAGGCCTTGACACAAAACATGTGGGCCTTGCTCTTGGCGTGGTATTTGAGAGTCTCCACCTTGAATGGTCCAGTATAACCTTCTATTAATCTTGACCGCTTGTCCCTGACAGATGGGTATTCCCGGCAAGCAGAGCAAAAGAGAGCCGTCTGCTCCTCATTCATGACCAACCACGGGAACTGCACAAACCACGACTTCTGGATGGATCGGGGTTTGGAGGGTTTGCTGCCTCTTCCTGCATAGTCTCCCTGGAGCCTGCCTCTCTCTGAGCTGAAGTAGGCCAGACATGCTTCCTTCTGAGGAGGCAGGTAGAGTCCAGCTTCTCTGGATGGGTGCTGCCTGTCCATTTCCTCCATGAAGCCTATCTTGGTTTTTCCTTTAGAGAAAAGAGACAGATGGAATTTTCTCTGAAATCCTACAGGTTGAGTCACTGCAACTCAGAGGTGCTCAGATCTATGTTCTATGAAAGCCAGAACCACAGCCACAAAGTGACCCACTGTGTCCATGTTCTCTTCTCTCTAGCCCTCAGCCCCCAGGCCCACTTTGCCTAACCCCAAAGAAACAAATGGACTTTAAGAAAAAGTTCCTTTTTTCCCTAATACAAAGGATAGATACACCTGGCCAAAAAGAGAGCTCTACAATTTGACCCGTGCAGCCTAAGACAGCGGCACAGCCTTCAGGAGAGCAGACTTATTTACTAGAGACTGAACACTGAACTCAGAGAATGTAGGGTTGAAGAGGTAACTGAAGCAAACACCACTACTCCACACTCAGCAGGAATCCCCCTCCTTGGCACCCCTGCCAGACAGGCGCTGCACTTGGCTTATGTATCTTCAGAGTGAGAGAACGGCCCCCGCCTCCCTACTGGGCAGACAGTTTTGGCCCCCAGAGAGTTCTCCTTGAGCTGCATCCATCTTGGAGCACCTTCCCCCTGGGAGGGCTACTTCAGCCCTCTCTCACACCAATCCCTTCTGAGAGGTGAAAACTCCCAGGACCTCACTAAGAATGTTCTTCTCTAAGCTAAACCAGAAGTTTCTTTATTCACGCCTTAGTTGAAATGCAGCTTAGACACCTCTAACTGCTCTCATGCACCAAAAAGTTCCGATGCTCAGCAGGCAAGGACTTGACAGTATTTGCTCCAGGCCACTGGACCACGAAATGGTCACTACCAATTCCAGAAGCACAAGTTCACTAGTAGACTCAATAGGTCCAAAGTTAAGAGCCAAATACAGCAAACACAAACCAAAACAAGTCAGTGTCTGTGAAGTCTAGGGCTCTGTGTGGGCCACCTGAGACAGGCCCCAAGGGAGAGTGATCTTCCGATTCCATTCCTGGAGGAAGTAGCTCCACCTCCCCTTTCTCTGGTAGGAAGGGCTGGGTTAACGCTGTCTCTTACCCAGTGATAGATGCCATCTGGCCTGGCTCTGGCCAAGCCAGTCCCTGAAGAGGACAGGCTTGTCCAAGGAGGAAAGCAAACATCAATCCCCAGGAGCTAGCAGCTCCGTTCCTTCACCCGTTCATTCCACATTCAACTACTGAGCAACTGCTTGCCAGGCATCTCTCCTAGCACTGGGACTATGGTGGCAAATGAGACTGAGTCATGTCTTCACGGAACTTAGACTATATCGTTATACAGAAACACGTACCCTCGGGTAGAAATGCACTAAAGGGAGATGAGAGTATGGAGAACGAGGTGTGCATGTCTTAGATCAAGTGACTGCTGGGGGAGGAGCAACGTTCCTGTGTAACTGGTGCACACGGAGAAGCAGGGGACAAGGCCAGAGGCCTGGAGCCCAGCTTCCTGCTCCCTCCCTCCAGCGAAGCACCCCTCCTCCCAGGGCAGCTCTCCACTCACCTGGGTTGGGGCTCAAGTGACTCCTCTGACCTTGGACACTAGCGAGCCATGGCTCTGGCCCTCGCTCAAATTTATAGAACAGCTCCGGGCTGGCAATAGTTGGTCCTGAGTCAGGAACACAGAAAAGCACTTGAGGTCGAATCCAGGTCACACAGGTTAAAAAGGTTATGAAAACTACTGGTTCAGAACAGCTCAAACTCAAATGCTGAGCGGACCAGACAATAATCTGAGGAAACCAAGTGCGAGGTAGGGGAGGAGGGGGAAGCAGGGGAGGCTGCGGATCTGAGCCCAGGTGTGGGCAGCTGCTCAGATTCAGGAGGGGCTATCAGTTAAACGCAGGGGCAGCATCCCAGTTTTCAAGAGAAGCCAGAAATCATAGTTCTGTGTTCCCCTCCATGGCTAAACACTGACAACTAACTGAAGTATTTTTTTAAATATATAATTTTATTGATTTATTTTTGGCTGTGCTAGGCTTTCTTTGCTGCATGGGCTTTCTTTTTAGTTGCAGAAGGCAGGGGCTACTGTTGAGTCAATGGTGTGTAGGCTTCTCGTGGCAGGGGCCTCTCTCGCGGCGGAGCACAGGCTCTAGGGCGGGTGGGCCTTGGTAGTTGCTGTTTCTGGGCTCTAGAGTGCAGACTGAACACTTGCGGTGCATGGGCATAGTTGCTCTGAGGTATGTGGGATCTTCCTGGATCAGTGATCAAACCTGTGCCCCCTGCATTGGCAGGCGGTTTCTTTACCACTGAGCCACCAGGAAAACCCCTTATTTAAGCAATTTAAAAAAGTCAAACCAAAAAAAAGAAAGAGAAAAAAGGTATAGGCCCAGTGCTACTCTGCAACTTCTCGTTTAAAAGAATCATCAGTTTTCAAACTTTTTAGTAGACACAAAGAACGCAACCCCTCCATCCAAAGAGAGCTGAGACTGTTACCCCCATAAACCTTAGACAAGGGCCAAGATGAAAAGAAGTAAAGAAAGGCATGGTGATGGTCATCAAACTGAAATCAGAAGAATATATATGCACATAGACACAATGAACTACAATCACCTCTGTCCATGGTACCGGAAGTCTATCCACAGAGGCAGAGAAAGGACATTCAGAAAATAAAAAAGATAAAAACTATCTACTTGGGCACAAACTTTTAAGCTGTTTCATTCATTAAACCACTACAAGAAGCCTGTGAAAAAAGGAAAGCCTGTGAAGACACCAAGTCTCGAAAAGGCTAATGGCTAGGCCTCGTGGCAGAACCGACACGGAGACCAGATTTCCACGCTGCAGATCTGAGGCTTCTTCCACCGCTGCCCACCGCCTCCAGTGTCCTCTGGGCACTGAAACAAAACCCACCTTCCAGCAGCAAGGTCCATGGGTGGGGCTCCCCCGGCGCCCTGGGATATGCTGAGGCATCCAGGTCTAGCCCACCCAATTCCCCCACTTCTCTTGGCCAGTTTAAGTGGAGAAGAGAAAGCGTGATGTGTGAACCCACAGGCAGTTAAGCCAGATAGAGGACTGAGTGGATAAACAGTGTCAAGATGCTGGGGGATAAATGGTCGGATTCCAGACAATTCTCAAGCATGTCACAGTCAGACATGGCTGGGAATGCTGTGGGGAAGTGAACAGGAGCCATACCCAGGGGTCCCACCAGCTTGTCAGAACCACATATGTCCTTCTGTTGTTGACTCAGCAGCACCCACTCCTCCTGAAGCAAGTACACTGTGATGTCATCAAACGTCACAGGAGCCTGGAAGGAAAAATGATACCAGGTAAGCATCAACTTCCTCCTTAGTCTTCCACGGCTCTGTTCATGATCACCTGAGGGCACCCTGGGAACAGAAGTGGGATCTACTTGGATCTACTCTGGAAACAGATCAGACTGGAGGAAGGGGCACCGTCAGTCTACACAGAGTGCACCTCATCAGTCTCTCCCACTGAGTGCAAGTCACAGAGGGAACGAGACCCCCTTCTTCTAGGGAAGGCCACACCCTGAAACCAAAGTACTATAAGGAAGGCTGACTCTGGGCTCACAATCCTCTCCCTGCATGCTCGGCACCTGCTGTCCCACAGGACCCATTACTTCTCAGCCAGTGCGTCAGAAACAACCAACAGTGCTTCTCTTTGCAAAATCTTAAACGTGGTAAATATCCACTTAGGAAGATGTATCTGATTTCTGGAGATAGTCAATGTCACTGAGAACTATGCCTGTGAATGTGTCAATGATCAAGATGGGCAAGGCTTTAAAACTGAGAACTACATTCCGTAGGGCTTGTAAAGGAGCTCGGTTCCACCAGAAAGGGGCAAGGAAATTCAGAAAATGTTTCAAGGAGTTGTGGATTAAGATGGCAAGTTCAACAAGTACACCAAATTTTGCTTCCTCCTGTGAGTTTAAAAGACACCCTCTTCCCATGAAAAAAGCTCCAGACGATACACCCACCAGGATGGACCACACAACAAGGGGACAATAGCAGTATCATTTTGCTAACTGAAAAGCAGATGAAAAAGTAATGACTGAGCAGATCCAAGAAAACTGAATTCTCACGCAACAGCAGACAAACGGAGGAACAACCCAAGTTACACCAATAAATCAGAGGATTTATTGAGTCTCTCTAGACAGACTCAGGCCCTGGCCGCGCCAGGAACCACTGGCCTGGGAGTGAAGGCAGCGAGGCTAAAATAACAAGAGTTGGCGGAAACTGTTTGCCAACAAATGCCAGACCCCTTACACAGGCTCCAAGAGGGCAAGATCCTCCTTCCCACACGGTCAGAGCTTCCAGTTAGAATTCTGGGTTTCCATTGTTTAGAGTCAGCAAACAACTGGACTACCAAGACATAGCAAAAGGCTCTTTCATGCCTGACAGAGTCCAAAACAGATGGGGGTCAGGGGCAGGGGGAGGAGGAACTGAGGAAAGGGATGTGAGGCAGGGAGGAAAACAATCTGTAAAAAACAAAAGTATCATCAATAGCCCCAGCAAAGTAAGACATTGCAGCCATGAACCAAGCAGTTATAAGAGATATAATCAGAAAACACTCAGAATCTGTTGCTGGTTATCCTTTTAAATTTTGTACCACCAACATTTATCAGCTAGTCAAAGAAATAATATTAATAAATAAAATTCTCAACAACAAAAAAAAAGTCCCCCAAAGAAAAACATTTTGGGAAATCACATCCTTGGGGTATCGGCCATTCCAAAGTGACAACACTGAGAGACTATTTGCCAAGTCCAAATAGTCCAATGGCTATTTCCATTTATAGCAAGTTATAGTACATTTTTTAAAATTTGCCTATAAGTTTATATTCCAATTTTAAGCATGAAATATCTAATTTCAGCAAAGAAGCTTCTGGAGAAAAACAGTATACATAATTCTTATCAGTCACTATTGATTCACATATTTAAAAATAATTTGAGAATTTTTCTTGTAAATCAATATTTATTGCAGAAAATTTAGACAGAAAGCCAAAAAACAAAAACAAAAAATGCTTTAAGATCATCCACAATCTCCCTAGTGAAAAAGAATTAGTATTGACGTTTGATATGCAACTTTCCAGTCTTTTGTCTATAAATATGTATGAATGAACAGTTTTGAAAGCAACAATAGAATTGTACTGCCAATGTGCATGTTTTAAATAACTATTTGCTCTCAGAGTGTCTTCCAAAGCAAAATATGATTATAATTCCAAAGAACTGCTGCAAGCATGCTGCAGGATGGGCTCCACTAAAAGCAGGCAATCAGACAGGAAACAGGTACACACAGGAGAGCCAACGCGGGGAAGGGGGTAGAAAACCCTCAAGATTATAACGAAGGAAGATCCCAGGAGGACTACTGCACACCAGGGCGACAGGGCAAGCTGTTCCGATGAGGACAGGTCAGAGTGTGTGACCAAGGGCAAGCAGGGCTCCCTATTCATTCCCACCCACCCGGCCTTCCTGAGGGAACAGGTGGGCATAATGAAAGCCAACGGACCCATCACTCTATGAGTGCCACAAGGACGAAGAGCACAGCCAGGGCTGAATGTTTAGATACTAAAGAAGTATCTTCCCAACAAGAATGATTATTACCCTAACCCTGGTACCTCTTTTTTAACCAATATTATAGCAAGAGCCTTGTGATGTACAACAATGTAAAACAAACACCTACACACAGACACACACACACAAATCTGCTTAAACAGGAGGAATTTCTTACCTATACAGACAGCAAGGAATATCCCTGGATGTTTTATTTTATGATTCCTACTGTCTATAAGGTAGAGCTCCGAGTTCTGAGCCCACCACCAAGTGCCCTGGATCTGAGGCTGACTCCCCTTCCTTAGCTCTAGACATTGCCCCACCTGGAACCTCTACTACAGTCAGGTCAAGTGAATATAACTATAATCACAACACTGTATTATACCTTTCTTCCCTCCACACACCCAGTCTTCAGATTCCCCGATTCTGCCCACGTCCACCGACCCACTGAAGTTCCTACTCACAGTCCATCTCTTTCTCAAGGGATTTCCTGTCCACCGAGCGAAGTACTTCTGCTTCCTCTGAGCAGGAAGCCCTTATGATGCCTGGTACTCAGAAGCCTACCCTGATTATCTTATTTTATAACCACCTTCACCATCACCACCCTTCCTCCCATCACCACCACAGGATTTCATAGGCATTTAATTCATTTCTTCACTGAACACACATTTTATTTGTTTCTGTGTGTGCTTGGAGATACGAAGATATAAAAGACACCATATTCGTCAAGGAGAATGAAACTTTCTGGGAGGTGACAGACAACTATGATATAAGTGCAATAACAAAACTGGATCCAGAGAGCAAATGAGAAGGGAATAGTCACTTCTAGGGGAAGGGGAGGAGGTTTGCTAGAGGTCAGTGACTAGGAACCAGAGATGTTGAGGCAATAAAGAAACACGCAATAAATACCCCTATCTGGCAGCACCAACATATCTCCCAGCAGACACAGAACACGGTGTTCATCACAGCACCCACACCTACAGCAGAAAAGCCCCTGTAGAGATGCTATTTTGAGTCATTCATTCAAAAAATACTGAGAACCTATTACATGCTATATATTGCTCCACTATTCTAGCTGGGGATATAGCAGACAGTGAATCAGCAAACATGTGAGTAAATAAATAAATGTGAGAACTTTATATACAGTGATAAGGGCTAGGAAGAAGATGAAATAGGATAATGGTACAGAGTGACGAGGAAGTCTTTGACCTCTATACATTCTTCTGCCAATGACAAGCAAGTACCCCACACCCAATCCTATAGGCCAAGACTGCCCTTTATTTAATAAATATCACAAAATAGCATCAAAGGAAGATTCTAATAATAGATCAATAATAACTCACATGGACGCCCTAGTCCTCCAGCTTTGAGCCGAAAGAGTGATATAAGGAATGGAACTTTCCCTGGCGGGTCAGACAGTAAAGAATCTGCCTGCAGTGCAGGAGAACTCAGTTCAATCCCTGGATTGGGAAGATCTCCTGAAGAAGGGAATGGCTATCCATTGCTGTACTCTTTCCGGGAGAATGCCATGGACAAAGGAGACTAGTAGGCTTCAGTCCATGGGGCTGCAAAGAGCCGGATACAACTGAGTGACTAACACTTTCACTTTCAGAATAGCACAGCTGTTCTGCCCAGGCCTTGGTTATCATCAGTCGTTTGCAACGCATCTTACATGTCTAGTTTGTTCTGTAATCACTTTATCTTTGAATAACATTCTCATTCCCCAAGCTAAAAAAACTGATACATCTGGAAAGGGTGTCCTTTTAATATCCTGCAATCAAGATTAGAATCAAGAATGAAATTTCCAGTCCCCAAGATTTTCAATTAGTGATTGGTCTTGAAAAGGATTTCCCTCATAGCTCAGTTGGTAAAGAATCTGCCTACAATGCAGGAGACCCCGGTTCGATTCCTTGGTCAGGAAGATCCCCTGGAGAAGGGATAGGCTACCCACTTGAGTATTCTTGGGCTTCCCTTGTGGTTCAGCTCGTAAAGAATCTGCCTGCAATGCGGGAGACCTGGGTTCAGTCCCTGGGTGGAGAAGATCCCCTGGAGAAGGGAAAGGCTACCCAGTATTCTGGCCTGGAGAATTCCATGGAAGTCCACAGGGGTGCAAAGAGTCCGACGTGACTAAGTGACTTTCACTTTCCTGAAAAGGACATAGTATTTCTCTTCCACTTCCCAAAATATTTGTAGTTCTCTCTTCTCATATTAAAGACTAAGAACGTCTACAAATGGACAGAATCACTTGAAATCAACCTCAAAGCACTAATTCCAAATTGCAATGCCAACTGTTTATAGCCCTTCTTCCCCACTACATTTTGCTTCCCCTGTCCAAAATCAGGTTCAGTTTAAACTAAACCTCGGATATTACCTGAGGGCAAGGGCCATTTCCTTTACTTTTTTGGTATTCCCTAAGCAGTACTTGGGGCTTCCCAGGTGGTGAAGTGAAGTCGCTCAGTCGTGTCGGACTCTTTGTGACCCTATGGACTGCAGCCTGCCAGGTTCCTCCATCCACGGGGTTTTTCTAGGCAAGAATACTGGAGTGGGTGGCCATTTCCTTCTCCAGGGTATCTTCCCAACCCAGGAATCGAACCTGGGTTTCCCACACTGCAGGCATACTCTTTACCATCTGAGCCACCAGGAAAGCCCTCCCAGTTGGTGCTAGTGGTAAAGAATCCACCTACCAATGCAGGAGCCATAAAAGACAATGGTCAGATCCCTGGGTTGGGAAGATCCCCTGGAGAAGGGCATGGCAACCCACTCCAGTGTTGTTGCCTGGAGAATCCCGTGGACAGAGGAGCCTGGCGGGCTACAGTCCTTGGGGTCGCAAAGACTCAGACATGACTAAAGTGACTTAGCATGGCACAGCACAGCAAAGCAGGGGTCCCCCAACCTCCAGGATCTAATGCTGAATGATCTGAGGTGGAGCTGACGTAATAATAAAAAGTACACAATAAATACAATGTGCTTGAATAATCCTGAAACCATCTCCCACATCTGTCACCACCCTCCCCCCAACATTATTCCCCTCTGGTCCGTGGAAAAATTGTCCTTCAGATAACCAGTCCCTGGCACCAAAAACGCTGGGGACCGTCGCCCTAAAGTGCTTAGAATGAGGCTGGCAGGCAGGTTATCTTCAATCTTTCTTTGGTTAGGTTGTTGGGCTTTATTGTCCTGGACTGTTTATAGGTTGTTACATCTGGAAAATGCATTGTGGAGAGGACTGAGTAAGGAAAAGATGCTTAAGCAAGGAGTAACTTCTTTTGTAATTCAAAGTCTTTCCCAGTCTTCCCAGGAAAAAGCACAGCATCAAAATACCCTCCTGATTCTTTCTCTCTTTTGTCTGTGGGGCCACCCTGCCGCGCTTTTCCATGTTACCGAGGTGAAAAATGCAGGAGAGTTCCTGCAGGAAAGTGGTCATTTCATATTTATCCTGTACTTCCAGAATCTCCGTCAACTTAAATCCCTAACCACAAAGGCTTATTAAATGAGCAATTTTTTAAAAAGAAGAGACTCAATCCGCATTCGAAAATGTTTGCTGAAGACATTCCTCTTTGGCCAGAGAAGAAACAACCCTCAAGAACTAGCATCAAAGAACATCCAGAAAGATCTTAGTCCCCAAAGCCTGCCATGGTCTCCAAGTCAAGAGCATGCGACCACGCTGGTCTTTGCTGACAGACTCTGATCTCTTAGCAATCCTGCCAAACCCACTTAACTCTATCTTCAAGCATTCTTCCCATCTTTTCTTACAACTCAGCTTCCTGTCCAAAGCCTGAAGAAAAGTTTATGGGATATGCTTCTCAGAAATACTCAGATACTCCACGAAGTAGATATTGGCAAGAAATACGCCAGATGCCAAGTCTTTTGCTTCTCGGCCCTTTCTTGGGAAGAGGCATCCAGGCAGGGCCAAGCCCTCACCCTGCCTCCCAGCAGTGGTGTCTTATCCAGTCTCAAAGCCTCAGAACACCACAGGCCTCTAAATTCTAACGTTGGAAAAAACGGGAAGCCCTTTCGCATTACTCCACTAAGCGAGTCACCCACCCAGCACCGAAGGGGACGACCAATCGGCAGACCGCGGCTGAGCCAGCCGCGGAGGGAGGGAGTGGAAGGCTGCGCGGGACTCGCCCGGAGAGCGAACGAAGAGGCGGGCGAGCGGGCGAGTCCTTCCCTGCAAGGCTGGCTCATCTGCGCGGACTCCGCCTGTAGCGCCTGCCTCGCCGGAGCCCAGACCTGGGACCAACGGGAGGGGAGTGGCGGCCCCCGGGCCCTTCCAGGCCTACCTTCCCCGACTCCCTGGGCTCCATGGCCCCGCTTTCGGTGGCCCGTGCCGCCCCGCCACTGCTGCCAGGCAGCCCCCTCCCCCCGCGGCCTGGCCTGAGGAGGCCGCCGCCGCCGCGACCACCTTAGAGAACCCGGATTCCCGGAGGGGAGGGCGCCGCAGAGACAGGGAGCGCGGCCGAGACCCGCAGTGCCTCCTCAGAGTGGGCGGTGGCGCTCGCGGCTCCCGGAGAGGCGCGCGGCCGGTACTCGCGTCGCACCGGGCGAACAGCTTTACGGCAGCCGCCCAGCCCGGGGCATCATGGGACGCGTAGTCCAGGCTCAGTAAGCGGCTCTGAGAGCCGCTCGTTGGCTTGGGGAATAGAGGTCTTGGTTGGACAGAGCGGTTAGCGCTCTACCCTCCTTACTCTCCAAAGCGCGATAGTAACGGCAGAGTGCTCTGACTGGGCTAGTTCCCTCCCATTTTTGCCAGTAACTGCAGTGCATAGGACTCTCCTGTCCGGGGTAGTCTGAGGAATATGAAGGGACAGAGGGTAAATACAGAATCACTGGGCATTGGAGCAGAAGCGTCCAGCCTGGCTTCCTCCCTCTCCACCCCATTCTGGAAGCAGAGCTGGAGACCAGGGTTTGGTCCTGAAAAGTGACCCCAGAGAGCAGACCTTGGAACTTGAGAGGGTTAAGCAGGGAAGAGGAAAAATTGATGGATGGATACGTTTTCGAGGTCACTGCTGCAGGTATTGGGGGCTTCATTACACTTCTAAGAATTATACAGAATGCCCCTCGCCATAATAGTCCATTGAACAATGGAGGAGAGGAGCTCAGCATTCACCCATTGCTCCCGTCCCCAGAAGTTGAGAGTTGCCACATGAGATGGTAACTGCACTACGTCCTCACACTTGTACTTCTAGCTGTGCTTGTGTGGAGGCCAGGTGGACGCTCTCTGCGGTCAGAAGGCCTTGGGGCAGAAAGCAAAAGAAGCTTGAAGAGAAGCTGCTGCTGCTGCTAAGTCGCTTCAGTCGTGTCCGACTCTGTGCGACCCCATAGACGGCAGCCCACCAGGCTCCCCCCGTCCCTGGGATTCTCCAGGCAAGAACACTGGAGTGGGTTGCCATTTCCTTCTCCAATGCATGAGAGTGAAAAGTGAAAGTGAAGTCACTCAGTCATGTCCTACTCTTCAGGACCCCATGGACTGCAGCCTACCAGGCTCCTCTGTCCATAGGATTTTCCAGGCAAGAGTACTGGAGTGGGGTGCCATTGCCTTCTCCGAAAAGAAGCTATATAATGGCAAATCAGCACATGAACAAGAATGCTCAGCATCATTGGTCATTTGTTGTTGAGTCACTAAATTGTGTCCAGCTCTTTGCGATCCAGGCTTCCCTGTCCTTAACTATCTCCTGGAGTTTGCTCAGATTCATGGACATTGAGTCAGCGATGTTATCTAACCATTTCATTAGTCATTAAGGAAATACACGTTAAAATTGCAATGTGACACAACTTCATACCCACTGAATGGGTAATTTTTAAAAAATAAGAAAGACCGATAACAACAAATGTTGGAGAGGATGTAGAGAAATGAGCCATGGTACATTTTGGGGCAGAAGTAGGGATGGCATAGGGACGGGGGCGGGGGCGATGTAAAATGGTGCAACCACTTTGGGAAACAGTTTGAAAGTTTCTTAAGAGGCTAAACTTACCATATGACCTAGCAATTTCCACTGCTAGATATATACCCAAGAGAAATGAAAACATGACCACACCAACACTTGTATAGGAATGTTTATAGCAGCTTTAACTGTTTATAGCATGAGTTTGAGCAAGCTCCAGGATTAGTGATGGACAGGGAAGCCTGGTATGCTATATTCCATGGAGTCACGAAGAGTCAGACACAACTGAATGACTAAACTGAATTGATAGCAGCTTTATGCATAGTAGACCAAAAACAAGGAAGTACTCAATTGTCCATCAGCTGATGAATGCGTTGATAAAATATGGCATATCCACACAATGGATTACGATTCAGCAACAAAAGGGAACAAGCTGCTGGCACATGCTGTAATATGAAAGTGTGAAAGGAAAGTAAAATAAAAATGGAGTTGGTATTGCTAAGAGAGCTCTTGAAAATGGAGCTGAAGCTATATAATGGCAAATCAGCACATGACAAGAATGCTCAGCATCATTGGTCATTTGTTGTTGAGTCACTAAATTGTGTCCAGCTCTTTGCGATCCAGGCTTCCCTGTCCTTAACTATCTCCTGGAGTTTGCTCAGATTCATGGACATTGAGTCAGCGATGTTATCTAACCATTTCATTAGTCATTAAGGAAATACACGTTAAAATTGCAATGTGACACAACTTCATACCCACTGAATGGGTAATTTTTAAAAAATAAGAAAGACCGATAACAACAAATGTTGGAGAGGATGTAGAGAAATGAGCCATGGTACATTTTGGGGCAGAAGTAGGGATGGCATAGGGACGGGGGCGGGGGCGATGTAAAATGGTGCAACCACTTTGGGAAACAGTTTGAAAGTTTCTTAAGAGGCTAAACTTACCATATGACCTAGCAATTTCCACTGCTAGATATATACCCAAGAGAAATGAAAACATGACCACACCAACACTTGTATAGGAATGTTTATAGCAGCTTTAACTGTTTATAGCATGAGTTTGAGCAAGCTCCAGGATTAGTGATGGACAGGGAAGCCTGGTATGCTATATTCCATGGAGTCACGAAGAGTCAGACACAACTGAATGACTAAACTGAATTGATAGCAGCTTTATGCATAGTAGACCAAAAACAAGGAAGTACTCAATTGTCCATCAGCTGATGAATGCGTTGATAAAATATGGCATATCCACACAATGGATTACGATTCAGCAACAAAAGGGAACAAGCTGCTGGCACATGCTGTAATATGAAAGTGTGAAAGGAAAGTAAAATAAAAATGGAGTTGGTATTGCTAAGAGAGCTCTTGAAAATGGAGCTGAGAGGCCATTTAGGATGTGTGACTTATTCATTTCTCAGCCTGGGTGGAATCTGATCTTTTGACTTGTTGGCTTGGGGAATACAGGGTCCAGAATACCTGCCAGAAACTCAAGATACTAACCAGACCCTTACCCTAAAATAGGATCATCTGCTTGCTTCTTGGATCCACAGACAAAGCAATGTTGCATACTATTTAGTTAACAATAATTGTTGCTGCCATCAAGCCATCAACAACGGTAGCCACAGCCCCATGTGTACCCTGAGGGGATTCATGATGGAGGAAAACAGGGTACTGACCCAAATAGTTAAGATGCATAGGTAAGGGATAATTTCAGTGAACCCAGACTCTTGCATCTTCCCATACACAGAAAAGCACTATAATCATTAACTGGAGATATCAGTATTTTGTGATTAGCAATAATCAATCGCTGTTCAACTACAATTTTTTCTGAGGACAATTTTTAGTCCTCGGAAAAATCTTCTATATATTCCTCCACTGTCTCAGAGTTCCTCAGAGCTATCTGAGAGGCTATCTCCCAAAACATAGTCCTCAGTAAGGGCTGCAAATAAAACAGGCAATTTTTAGGTAGTGTATTTTTTAAAATGACTCCTGATTCTTAGTATTAGTGTGCTCAGTTGTGTCTGACTCCTTTTCAACCCCATGTGTAGCCCACCAGGCTCCTCTGTCCATGCAATTTTCCAGCTAAGAATACTGGAGTGGGTTGCCACTTCTTACTGCAGGGGATCTTCCTGACCCAGGGATTGAACTCTCGTCTCTTTCGTCCTCCTGCATTTGCAGGCGGATTCTTCACCACTAGCATCACCTGATTCCTTATCAACAACTATTTTCTGACTCATATCAGACTCAATCCACTCTCTCCAGGCAACTTTAAACAACCTCGTGGCTCTTTGTTTTTATTAGCCCTCAAGTCTTTCTTTTCCTCAGAACACTCATTCAGGGTTACCCATATCCATGTCTCTTGAACTGTAATTCTTAAGGTTTCCAATAAATTTATTTGCAACCTCCTGCATTATTTATTTTACATGACAGATGAATCTCAAAATCATCATGCTAATACAAAGGAGCCAGACATTTATATGAAATGTCCAGAACAGACACATCTCAGTTCAGTTCACTCACTCAGTAGTGTCCGACTATTTGCAACCCCATGGACTGCAGCAGGCCAGGCTTCCCTGTCCATCACCAACTCCCAGAGCCTGCTCAAACTCATGTCCATAGAGTCGGTGGTGCCATTCAACCATCTCATCCTGTCAGCCCCTTCTCCCACCCTCAGTCTTTCCCAGTATCAGGGTCTTTTCCAATGAGTCAGTTCTTCGCATCAGGTAGCCAAAGTATTGGAGCTTCAGCTTCAGCATCAGTCCTGCCAAAGAATATTCAGGACTGATTTCCTTTAGGATGGACTGATTTGATCTTCTTGCAGTCCAAGGAACTCTCTTGAGAGTTGTCTTCTTCAACACCACAGTTCAAAAGCATCAATTCTTCAGCGCTTAGCTTTCTTTATAGTCCAACTCTCACATCCATACACGACTACTGGAAAAACCATAGCTTTGACTAGATGGACCCAAAGGCACATCTACTAAGGTATAAAACAATTTAGTGATTGATTACCTGGGCCTGGAGGTGGGAAGAATATATCGTAAATTGGCTCGAAATGATGCAAATGTTCTAAAACTAGCCTGTGGTGTTTGTGTGTGTTTTCTATAAAAGTCAACTTTTATAAAACTTTGTGTGTCTTCCACAAGTCATCGAAGTGTAAACTCAAAATGGGTGATAGGATCTAAATTATATCTCATTAACACTTTTCAGAAGGAGGAAGAGCAGCAGACCTCAGCATGAGATGAATGGACCTTGCACGGGGATGCCTGCCAGAGCCGCAGCTGCCATCAGATGGGGTGAGGGGCGGGACCCGGGGTCCTAGAGGGGTCTTGTACCAGAAATCTTAAGACTACATCCCAGTTGCTAGAGATGAGGAATCTGAGGCTCAGATATGGGAAGTGACTTGCCCAAGTTCACTAGCATGAGCGATTCACAGAGGCTTCCCAGGTGACAGTCCTTGTGCAGGTCCAGGCCAGGGCTCCGGACCCACCCTCCCAGCCCCGCACTGCCCAGCCCACCTCCCCTCCCCTCTGAATCCTGGGATGCAGACTC
>SJYC01119545.1:0-37047 GCA_006408675.1 Madoqua kirkii
GCCCCTCCGGGAGCCCCGCCAAAACCCACCCTGGCAGGCGCTGCACTGGCAGCTGTGAATGACCGGCAGCACCACTAGCTCTGTGCGGCCGCCGGGGCAGCGCAGGTTCAGGATGCGCACTGGGTTCTCAGGGTCCAGGCGGTAGCTACAGCAGTCACACTGACTCTGCAGGTACGGCTCCTGGGCGAGAGGGAGGGGATGGCTGAGCTGGGGAGCGGCAAAGAGGAGTTTGCCCAAGCCACCTGCCTTCCCTGGCCTTTCCTATCCAGGAAGAGTGGGGTGCAGGAAGAACCAGATCCCAAGATCTCAGCTCCCAGACCTCCTTGCCAAGTAGGGAAGCCAGGTGGGGGCGTGTCACCACCAAGCCTCCAGTTCTCCAAGAAGCCCACCTCCTCCATTCAGGCCCCACCCGTCTGAGCATCCAACAACCTGAAGGTTGCGGCTGCTGCTGCTGCTGCTAAGTCGCTTGGCTGAGCTGGGGAGCGGCAAAGAGGAGTTTGCCCAAGCCACCTGCCTTCCCTGGCCTTTCCTATCCAGGAAGAGTGGGGTGCAGGAAGAACCAGATCCCAAGATCTCAGCTCCCAGACCTCCTTGCCAAGTAGGGAAGCCAGGTGGGGGCGTGTCACCACCAAGCCTCCAGTTCTCCAAGAAGCCCACCTCCTCCATTCAGGCCCCACCCGTCTGAGCATCCAACAACCTGAAGGTTGCGGCTGCTGCTGCTGCTGCTAAGTCGCTTCAGTCGTGTCCGACTCTGTGCGACCTCATAGAGGTTAAACGAGTGCTTTTTAACGCGCTCATCACTGCATTCAGGTAGCAGGAGGGGAAGACATGGGTCTACTTCTAAGTCTAGTTGAAGAGGCAGAGTAGTGATTTCTGAACCTACAAATAATGAAGTCCTCAACTGCACAGTCCAATCCTAAGTGCAAAGTGAGTTCTCACTCCAAAGCAGGCACTCTTGCTTTATGATTACACAGTAACTCTGTGAGTCCTACTGAACGTTTGCTTTAATTTTATATGTAACCCTAACTTTATTTTTAAGTAGGTCATACATTCACACAATACCAAGTTAAAGATTTACAAAAGAAAAAAATTCTTCCTCTGATTCTATCCTACTGTCACTTTTTCCTCCCCAGGGGAAAAAAAAATTTATTAACTGTCCTCTCCTCACTCTGTTTTTTTAAAAAAAAAATCCAAAAATGATTTGAGAGGCATTTCCAGAAGGTTTCAGGAGTACTCGGGGGAGCAGGAGAGTGGCCACAGGTTGAGGACCAGGTGGGAAAGCACCTTTGTCTTCCAGGCATAGGTGACTTTGGCCAGGTGGGCTGAGGCAGGGCCAGGAGCCGAGTGAGGCTCCACTCTGGCTGGATGCTGGCCAGGTTGGAGCCACAGCTCTCCAGGCTCAGGGCTGGGGAAGTCAGGGTGACACAGGGCTCCTGAGGAGGTCAGCACCAGGAGGGTGAGCACACAGCAGAGCTGTCTCAGTCTTCTGGGCAATGTCCAGGACAAGACTGCCATGGATAAAATCTGCCCTTCAGCCTTCGCTCACTGTATCACAGATTAACTCCGCGCCTCCCTGCCTTTCTCTGTTGTCCTGGCTGGCCTGTCTTGAGGGGCACAGTGGGCCGAGAAGTAGGTGCCAGGGGCTGTGTGGGGCCACAGTAGGGAGGAGAGGGACAAAAGCCCCAGGAGGGGCAGGAGACAGGCAGCAGGCTCCAGAGCCCAAGCCCCACTGAGGTCACCGGGCCACCTGGCTCTGATCAGCTGCAGGCCTGGGAGATGACTCTGTCACGCGTGTCCCCTGGGCTCTGCCTGGGTTCTGGGCTCACAGCCGCAGGCCCTGGGGGTCTGCTGGTTGAGCTGCTTCCCTGAGCCGGCAAGCCCCCCGCCCCGTGCTCACCTCAGGCAGGACGTTGGTGCTGGACGGGCAGTGCCCGCTGCAGTAGCTCACTTCCACCTGCTCTAGGTAGCAGGCGCCCTTGGTGAGGTTGCGAAGCTCTGTGAGGTGCCGGCAGGAGACAGGCTGCTCTCCTGCAGGGGCAGGGCAGGGAGTGGACCGTGATGAGGGGACTTCATGAGGCAACAGAGCATGGACCCGAGCAGGGCAGGCTGGGTGGGGGTGGCCTGGTATTGTGACGCAGTGCCAGGGGGGTCTTCACTCTGCTAATCTGCATGGTGGGCAGGACAGGGGAAGGCGGCCTCCTCAGGGCAGAGGGTGGGGGTGGGAGAAGGGCCCAGAGCAGGCAGGAGGTGCCCCCCGTTCCGGCGTACCCAGAGCCTCCTGGCGACAAGTGGGACAGCAGCTTCCAGGCTCCTGCACGGCCACCTCGCCCTGCAGACAGAGGGGGCACCCCAGTCTGCTCAGGAGGAAGGCCCAGCGCCCCACACTGCTTGCTTAGGCCCTGAGACCACCCTTTGGGGAGGGACCCAGGAAGGAGCCCGGGGCCGCGGGGCTCAGGTGGGTACCTGGGCACAGGTGAGCAGGGGGCAGTGCTGGGTGCAGACACTCTCCCCATTGACGCAGCGGCAGCTCTCACAGGCCTCCTGCCACTCGGATCCCGGCTGGGGAGGGGAGGGAGAACTTGCTCTCCACACTCCCCTCCCCACCACAGACTTTTTTGTTACCCAGTCCCCCACCCCGAGTGGACCCAGGGGCCTGGCCAGGGCAGTGGCTTGAGACCAGCATCAGTAGCAAGGGTTTTGGGAGGGAGGTGGGCCCCTGGGGGCCAGAGATGGTCCAAGTGTGCTAGCCGCTGGCCAAGCTGCCTGCTGCTGTGGGTCCAGGTACAGGGGTAGAAGCCAGGGACAAACCAGTGGCCCAGAGCCCTGGGTCAGAAAGAGCCAGGGGGCACCGAGGGCCACGGTAGCTCACCGGGTGGGGGCGCCCATGGTGCCAGCACTCGCAGAGGTCCACGGACACGCAGGGGCCTTCCTGGCTGCGGAAGTGCCCGTGCTGGCACACACAGCCCGGAGCCTGCCTTCCACTGCAGTTGCCCTGGGTCTCTGTGGCATTGGGTTCCTGGCATGTCTGCTCACAGGGCCCCAGCTCCCTGGGGGCCGCCTGCTGCCACGTTTCTCCGGGGGGGCACTCTGCCAGGGAAGACCACCCATCCCACCACTCAGGTCAGCCCTGGGTCCAGCCTCCACCCTACCCTCCCACACTGGACATCCCGGGTCCCTCCCCGCTCCTCAGCACTGCCCACTCGGCTCCAGCAGCCTCTGGGTCTCCAAACCCACCTCTCTGCTCCTATCCACCCTCCCATATAGTAGTGGGGCCCAGCTTGCTGGCTGAGGGTAGCACAGGCCCCTCTCCCCTCATCAGGGCAGCCTGGTCTTGGCTTTGGAGGAACCAGCAGGAATCTGGGCAGCCCGCATCTCACCCTGACAGTCAGTGAGGGAGCAGCTGAAGGCTCCACCTGGCAGATGCTGAGAAGACAAATGCCCTCTTCAGATGCCCGCCATGCCCTCCTCCCCACTCCCATTCTCAGCACCCCACCTCCACGCTCTCTCCACCCACACTCCCGGCCCTCACCACTGGGTGCAGTTCTGGGTGAGCAGAGCCCCTGGGGGCAGCTCTCGGTGCTGCTCTTCAAGAGTCAAGGTGAGGCCCCAGGGCAGAGAGAGCTGGGTGCAGGGGCACTCGGCAGGGGGCACACATGTGCCGTTGTGCAGCAGCTGAGGCAGGGCAGGTTTGAGTTACATGTGACCACCACTCCTGCCCCCCCCACCAGCCCGGTCCCCCAGTCGAGAGTCAGGGCACAGAGCCCGAACCCACCTGCCCTCTGGGGCAGTCACAGCCAAGCCGGCAGGGTTCCCGCACGCAGAGGGTGCCAGGCTGCAGATGCGAACAGAGGCGCGGGCATGGGGCAGCGCAGGCACTGAGCACCTGGCCGGGTGGGCACTCTGGGAGTGAAGGGGAAGCAGAAAGCGAGGTGGAGTCCAAGGGGGGTCCTCAGGACGGGCCCCAGGCTGGGCAGGCACCCACCACCCTGGGCACTCACCAGGGCAGGGCTGCAGGTTACAGCCCTGCCATTGCTCTGTGTCCTGGGCCTGGCATGGTGCCCCCCCGGGGCGCTCCTTGCAGCTCCGATGTCGTTCGGTGGTGCCCCCACCACAGGGAGCAGAGCAGTTGCTCCAGGCTGACCAAGGCCCGAGGGTTGGACACTCATGGGAGGAGCACACCAGGGACCCGCTGACACAGGTGCTGGGGGCAGGGGTGTGCAGAAAGGGCTCAGAGCCCTGAGAGTCAGAGTGAACAGCCTTTGCACCCCAACAATGCCCAATAACCTTGAGCTGGCCCGAGCCTCCCACCCAAAGCTCCCCATCCCTGTGTGGCCATTGGAAGGCAGTCGTACCAGTTTCTGCAATCCAGCCACACCATCTCCCCGCTCCTCAGCACTGCCCACTCGGCTCCAGCAGCCTCTGGGTCTCCAAACCCACCTCTCTGCTCCTATCCACCCTCCCATATAGTAGTGGGGCCCAGCTTGCTGGCTGAGGGTAGCACAGGCCCCTCTCCCCTCATCAGGGCAGCCTGGTCTTGGCTTTGGAGGAACCAGCAGGAATCTGGGCAGCCCGCATCTCACCCTGACAGTCAGTGAGGGAGCAGCTGAAGGCTCCACCTTGGCAGATGCTGAGAAGACAAATGCCCTCTTCAGATGCCCGCCATGCCCTCCTCCCCACTCCCATTCTCAGCACCCCACCTCCACGCTCTCTCCACCCACACTCCCGGCCCTCACCACTGGGTGCAGTTCTGGGTGAGCAGAGCCCCTGGGGGCAGCTCTCGGTGCTGCTCTTCAAGAGTCAAGGTGAGGCCCCAGGGCAGAGAGAGCTGGGTGCAGGGGCACTCGGCAGGGGGCACACATGTGCCGTTGTGCAGCAGCTGAGGCAGGGCAGGTTTGAGTTACATGTGACCACCACTCCTGCCCCCCCCACCAGCCCGGTCCCCCAGTCGAGAGTCAGGGCACAGAGCCCGAACCCACCTGCCCTCTGGGGCAGTCACAGCCAAGCCGGCAGGGTTCCCGCACGCAGAGGGTGCCAGGCTGCAGATGCGAACAGAGGCGCGGGCATGGGGCAGCGCAGGCACTGAGCACCTGGCCGGGTGGGCACTCTGGGAGTGAAGGGGAAGCAGAAAGCGAGGTGGAGTCCAAGGGGGGTCCTCAGGACGGGCCCCAGGCTGGGCAGGCACCCACCACCCTGGGCACTCACCAGGGCAGGGCTGCAGGTTACAGCCCTGCCATTGCTCTGTGTCCTGGGCCTGGCATGGTGCCCCCCCGGGGCGCTCCTTGCAGCTCCGATGTCGTTCGGTGGTGCCCCCACCACAGGGAGCAGAGCAGTTGCTCCAGGCTGACCAAGGCCCGAGGGTTGGACACTCATGGGAGGAGCACACCAGGGACCCGCTGACACAGGTGCTGGGGGCAGGGGTGTGCAGAAAGGGCTCAGAGCCCTGAGAGTCAGAGTGAACAGCCTTTGCACCCCAACAATGCCCAATAACCTTGAGCTGGCCCGAGCCTCCCACCCAAAGCTCCCCATCCCTGTGTGGCCATTGGAAGGCAGTCGTACCAGTTTCTGCAATCCAGCCACACCACCTCGGCCGGGGCCAGCACCCAGGAAGCGTTGGGGCTGGGGAGGCCACAGCGGCAAGAAGACACGGGCACACAGTGCCCATCCTGTACCAGTTGGCCAGGGGGACAGCGGCAGCCTGGGAGAGGGAGTGGGGAGATAAGCAGGATGTGGCAGGCGCACACGGGGAGCCCTCTCTCAGCAAGAGAGATTCCAGGGCCTGGGGCAGCCCTGGCGTGCCCTTCCTCCCGCCCCTCCCACAGGATCAGGCCTCTCTAGGCTGCTCCATGCATGGAGACCCCCACTGGGGACCTCTGAGGCTGCCCCAGAGCACCCCAGGGACACGGCCTGTCTTGACCAAGGCTCATTAGGCAGGACCCCCAGCTGGTCACCAAAAGTGACCCAGGGATCCACTCTGCTGCCCTGTAACTCATGACCCAGCTGCCCGCCTGCCCCAGGTCACAAGATCTTGGTCACATCTTGACTCTCAGGAGGCAGTGGGGTTCCCCACAGTCCCTGGGCCAGGCGGTGGGCATGGCCTGGCCACCTGGGCGACATGGTCCCTGCAGACACTCCACACGGTCCCAGAGGTCGATACAGCTTCTTGGGCACTGGTTGGCACAGTCAGGGGTGGGCACGGTGTCCTGGGCCTCGCAGCTCTCTCCTGCGGACCAGAAGGTCAGAGTCTGACCTGGGGTGTTCTCGAGTCCCCAGCCTTCCACGGGCACCTCCAGGGGCTGAGGCAGCAGCCCCCACCCCACCCCAGAGGCCACATCCCTGGCCCCTCCTTCAATGCTGGAGCCATTACCTGGGCAAGGCCCCATGTTACAGCTCTCAGTCTGAGCCCATGGCCCCCGGCAGCCTCCTCCAGGGGGGCTCCCAGCCTCTCTCCAGCGCAGCCGGAATCCCCCACTGCAGGGCACCTGGCAGGGGCTCCAGGCCCCCCAGGGACCCCACTGACATAAGTCTGGGGAGAGAAAACAGGAGTCAGTGCCAGGCCCACCCCCCGCCCCCTGGCTTCCTCTGCAGCCCTGAGCCCCCTTCCTCCTCTTCCAGCTACTGCTGCCCCGTCCCAACCTCAAATCCAGCAGACTCTGGAGTCTAGCAGGAGGATGAGTCAGCCAGCTAAGGGCCCTGAACAGACATGAATAGCGAGCCCAGCCCCACCCGGCCAGGCCCCGCCCCACATGGCCCCGCCCCCCATCACCTTGGCAGGCTCCAGGGTCTGGACAGAGGCGTTGTTGGCTGAGTGGCACAGTGCACAGGTCTGGGTCCCCGGCCCACGGCCTCCCTGTCTCAGGGTCCAAACAGAGGCGGTGGCGGTGCTGCTCTGAAGCCAGCGTGGGGACTGAGGTGGGGGACAGGCCAGCTGTGTCCTGGGGCGAGCGCTCCTCTAGGGCAGTCCTGGAGGCAGGGGCCAGCAGGCCGAGGGGCAGGCAGGGCCCACAGGGTGACCACTCAGACCAGCCGCTCAGAGGCAGAAGACCTAGGAAGGGTGGCTTGTGAGCGTCCTTCCCAGGGACTCCCCTCACCAGACCCAGAGACCACAGTGGATGGGGAAGAAGAGGCTCGTGTTGTGACCAGAAAGTTCCGGAAACAGGAGAGCCGGAGTAGGGGGACCAACCATCCTGGTTTGTCTGGGACTGTCCCAGTCCTAGAAATGAAAGTTCCAAGTCCCACTCCCACCCAGCCCTGGGCAAAAAACCACCCCCACCCAAGTCCTGGGCATAAATCCAGCCCCCTACCCGAGTCCTGGAAAAAGAGGGACAGCTGGTCTCCTTGGTCCAGTTACCTTGACAGCCTTGGCTGGTGCACTGTAGCTCCCCGCCCTGGCATTCACTGTGGGAGGGGCTGGTCAGGGTGGGCTCCGGGAGGCAGGACCCAGCCCAGAATGGTGGGTTGGTGGGTGTGGGGCTCATGTAGGGGTAACCTGGGCTCTGGGCTCATTTGGAGCAGGGGGAGGCTGGGACCTTGGGGCTTTGCTTGGCCTTCTCTGCAGGGGTCAGGCTGCCCTGCGGAACCCCTCCTCCTCCCTGGTCCCGTCCCTGGTCCTAGGCCTCTGGTGCCACCTCCTTCACCCTCAACACTCACCACTCTTTGCAGCCCAGCTGCAGGTGGTCCCCGGGGGCCAAGGTCACCCCAGCTCCTTCACCTGAGACGTGCTGGCAGTTACACTTTCTGGGGTTACACAGCCTCCAGCCTGCTCCAGTAGCCCCTGTGCAGAAGGGGACAAGGGACAGGGCCTTGTGGCAGTCATCTCGTCGTCACCCTAATGCCCACCCATGCCTGGCCCCCAGCAGGTGCCGTGTGTGCTGCCGAGTCAATGGTGTGGGCAAACGGCCGCCTGGCAGAATGTGCAGTGCTATCCGGATGAGAGGTTCGGAGGGGAGGGGAAGAGATGCGGGAGAGTGGACAGGGGAACCCTCCTCCTGGGGCGTCTCCCCTGGCTCCACACCTCACCTCGGGGCAGTAGCAGCCAGGCTGGCAGGGCGGCAGGTCCTGGCAGAGCTGAGGGCTCAGGTATGTGGCACAGAGTCCGGTGCAGGGGGAGCCGCAGGCCTGGAACTCGAAGGGAGGCGCGCAGCTGTCCTCTGCAGGGAGAGGCAGGCAGGCTGGTGCGGGGTGCAGCCCAGAGACACCATCTGCCCCCCCAACCCGTGCGTGGTCCCATCACTTCCCCTTGAAGTCACCTGTTAAGAGTGCAAGATACTGCTCCCCTACAGTAGTTAAGGACAGACCAGCGTTGCCCCATCCATGCCCACCCAGTCCCTGTAAGCACCTTCAACTGTTTGGACCCAGGAGAGCCAGCGAGCCACAGGAAGTTCAGGCCCTGGCAGGTAGCTCCCGGGATTGGCAGGTGGGAGGGAGAGGGGTGGAGATGGAGGGCAGAAGAAGTGGGCAAAGACCCACCATGCCTGGGGCAGCTACCAGTGGACACAAAGCCACAGCTGGGGGGCTTCCCTGGTGGCTCAGTGGTAGAGAATCCACCTGCCAATGCAGGAGACACGGGTTCAATCCCTGGCAACTAAGCCCGTACACTACAACTACTGAGCCTGTGTGCTAGAGACCAAGAACCCCAACTACAGAGCTCATGTGCTGCAACTACTGAAGCCCACATGCCCTAGAGCATGCACCCTGCAACAAGAGAAGACACCGCAATGAGAAGACCAAGCACCGCAGCTAGACAGTAGTCCCCACTCGCTGCAACTACAGAAAAGACACACACACACAGCCACAGCTGGGCCTGTGGCTGCAAAGTGGGAAAACCACAGTGAAGGCTTGTGGGGCAGGGTGGGGGCGAGCACCCGAGGGTGAGGCAGGGAGCAGCTGGAGCAGGGTCCCAGCCAAGGGCAGGGTCTGTGCAGCCACGGGCAACCCCCTGAGGACCTGGGCATCCTGAGTATCACTCTAAGAGGAGCTGGCGGTGCCCCCTGAGGACCCCGGGAGGCCCCTGCCAGGGTTCGTCTCCCCAGCTCCTGGCTCCCAGGGCCTCACCGGAGCAGTTTCTGATGAGGCAAGGCCGGAAGTGGCCGTCCAGTCGAGTGCAGGGGGAGCCCACCCGGCGCCTCCGGGCGCAGGTCGCTCGTGTCGGTAGCGCTGCTGGACCATCACCTCGCATGAGCACCGCGTCCAGCTGCTCCAGCCGCTCCACACACACTCCTCTAGGGACCAAGCAGGGCCAGGGCTCAGCCAGAGGCCTCTCTGAGCTCTCCAGCCTCTCTCTCACCTGCCCTCCCCTCTCATCCCAGCCCCAGCCAACACCCTGAACAGGCAAAGGGCCAAAGGAAGCCAAGAATTCCAGAAGGTCCAGCTGGTGGGCTTCCCTGCCACCCAGCAGTGAGGGTCACATGCCACAGGACTCTAAAGGACTGATGGTGGGAAGAGGGAAAACTGAAAAAAGTCTTGAGGTGCGTGCATGCTCGGTCACTCAGTCATGTCTGATTCTTTGTGACCCCACAGACTATAGCCCGCCAGGCTCCTCTGTCCATGGGATTCTCCAGGCAAGAATCCTGGAGTAGGTTGCCATCCCCTCCTCCAGGGAATCTTCCCAATCTGGGGATCAAACCCAGGTCCCCTGTGGCTCCTGCACTGGCAGGCAGATTCTTTACCACTGAGCCACTTGGGAATCCCTTGGGAGGAAACAGACGTATGTTTGGGGGAGATAATCTGGAAGTTGGTTATAATAATAAACATTCTCTGGATCCTGCGCAGGTAGGAGACAGAGAAGGGGGCTTTGCTTCTGACACACACTCACCCAGGCAGGGCCCCACATAGCAGGCCTGGGTATCCAGGCGAGGGGAGGTACTGTTGCAGGCAGGGTCAGCCTCGGCCAGTGGGCAGGGGCAGGACGCAGAGCGGGAGGCCAGGCCCGGGCCGCAGCTGCGGGAGCAGGGCCCCCAGGGGCCCCAGGAGCAGGTGTCTGGCAGCTCTGGGCAAGGCCACAGCCCGCAGCGCTGGCTCTGGGCATCGGGGCCCAGGCAGGGGGAGCCTCCTTGGGGAGGGGCCGAGGCCACACAGACCCGGGTGCGGACCTGGTTTCCACCTCCACAGGAGACAGGGCAATCAGCCCAGGGGGACCATGGCGCCCAGGCCCCGAGCCCTGCAGGAGGCAGCAGGGAGGTTAGTGAAATCAGAGGAGCAAAGAGGCAGAAGGTTGGACAGGACCCTCAACACACAGGGGCCGGCAGTGGATGTGAGGGAAACACAAACAGAGCTGACGGAGGGAGAGGTGGAAGGCTAGCAGGGCGGCAGGGTTTGGGAATGACCCCCCAGACCTGCACACTCGGCGTCATCGCATATGATGCCCTCCGGGGTGCAGGAGCTGAAGGAGGAGCCCAGACTCAGAGACGCTGCTGCCCAGCAGGATGGCACCCTCCCCTGTCCGCCCCCCGCCCCTGCCCCAGGGCTTACCACTGCTGGCATCCATCCTGCAGCCAGCTGTCCCCCAGGGAGCGGGGGCGGGTGCCCTGCAGGCACAGGGGTGGGCACGGGGGCTGAGGGCAGGGCTGGCTCTGGGACTGCTCCTCTCGACACTCCGGGGCCCACGAGCCCAACGTGGAAGACCTGGGTGGAGCCCCAGGGCGGAGAAGGTGAGAGATGGTCCCAGGCCCTTCGTCACGCCTCCCGCCGCCCCTGGGGAAGTCCAGCGTGGGTGTGGAGGTGGCTAAGGAAAGGCAAGGAGGACCAGGGACCAAAGTCAAGGCCAGGTAATGGGGTGGGCACAAAGTCACCGGCGGGGACAGGATCCAGAAACCCCAGCAGTCCAGGATGCCGTGCCCAGGCTGCGGGAGGCCCTGGTGGAGCAAGGTGACACAGGCCTGGCACTGCCCCGTACCGGAAGCGGCTCTGCTGCCCTGCAGGCCCACACGAGCGGCTGCACGGACTCCAGGCTGACCAGCGGCTCCAGGCGCAGTGGGCAGGAGGCGGGCAGGCCTGGGCCGTGCAGGAGAGCCGCCCCGCCTGGCACCTGCAGCTGTTGCAGGCCTCCTGGTGCTGGCTGCCCGGGGCCCAGCTGTGGCCCTGGGCATCCGTGCACTCGCAGTGCCCAAGGGGCACACAGCCACCGTCCTGCTCCAGGGACCCTGAGGGGAGATGGCCCTCCAGAGCTGATGCCCACACCCCAGGTCCCGCCTCTGCCTTCCCGCTGAGCCGCCCTGCCGTGCCCTAAGGGAGCACTTACCCTCGGGACAGCGGCAGCCCTGCTGGCAGGCCTGGTCCTCCTGACACACGAGCCCCTCCTGGAGGTCTGAGCAGCGGCGGGGGCAGCGGTTGGCACAGCTGACCACTTCCATGCCTGCAGGGCAGCCCTCCTCTGGGCAGATGGGAAGACCAGGGTAAGAGGCTCTGAGCCCTGGGACTCAGGAACCCTCCCCCTGCCCCATGGGCGCCACCCTGACCTCCATGAAGCCATATGACCCATCCCTCCCTCAGGCTCCCCAGGAAACCTGGGGTCAGGGGGAGACCCTGGGGGTCCTGGGGACACTGAGTAACAGTCAGTTTCTCTCACTGTGAGTGCCCAGCACCTAACCTGCTCCTGAGAAGTGTTTGCTGAGACGGACTGAATGGGTGCGTCTAAAAGCCAGCATTCTCGCCTATGTGGCTCCTTTGTGTTCATCCCAAGAAGGATGGAAGGGATGGGGGTGGTCATCAGTGTGGGGGGGTCGTCATAATAGAGGCGGTGGGCCTTAGCGTACAGGGTCCATAGGGTCAGTGAGCTTGGAGGAGCCAACTGCAGAAGGAGCTGGAGCTCGGAGTGGGTGGCGGGTTGACAACCTGGCTGGCTCAGTGGACCTCCCAGGCACCAGGTATCTCAAGACTGTTATCCTCAAACCCCCTGAAACTCTTGTCTGGGTGGTTCCAGGAACTGAAGCAGAGGGGTCACAGCTGAGAGGATGAGTTCTAGTCCCAGGTGGGGGTGGGCAGTGGGGGCGGATTGGGCAGCTCAGCCCTGGCCACTGGGAGTCCTTGCCCAAAACCCAGGCCCCACCACCATCTGCCCTTGCGCAGCTTGGTTTCCTTCACTGGCCGACGAGGCAGCAGCCTGCCCCTATCCGCAATGCACAGTGACGTGGGGGGTGAAATTAGAGGCGAGGGTGGGGAGAGCTTCGCAAGGAGCAAAGGCAGGAGGGCTGTCACCGCTGCAGCGCCGTACCACAGGGCGCGGGATTGCAGAGCCGTGCGTGGTGCCTCTCCCCAACACAGGGGGCGCCGCCGTTCTTGGGTGGGGGGCTCGAGCACCTGCGGCTCCTCAGGGACCGGCCCCCTCCGCAGCTCCGGTCGCACCAGGACCAGGGGCTCCAGCGTGACCAGCCTCCGGGCACTGAATGGGTCAGAGAAGGGCCGCATGAGGGGTCTGGCTCAGGCAGGGACCCCCACGTGTCCCCCGAGCCTGGGGCGAGGTCCCATGCTGGAGGTGGAACGGACCAGGGTGGGGTGGGCCCTGATGCTAAGGAAGGGCAGACCCGCCAGGCGCTCACTGCCCACCGAACCTGGGCAAGCTCGCAGGTTGCAGAAGCGGTGTTCCTGGTAGGCTGTAAGCACGTCAGGGCACCAGTGTCCACCGGGCCCTGGGGGGTGGTAGGCCCGCAGGCGGCGCTGCTGGCCTGCCCCACAGCTGCGGGAGCATGGCTCCCATGGGGCCCAGGCGGTCCAGGAACAGTTCCCAGCCACACAGCCAGGGCCCGGGCACAGGGGCAGCTCTGCGGGGGGCACAGGACGCTGCTGAGCTGCAGCCAGCCTCCTGACCCCACCCTCCCCACCCCAGCTCAAGTGCCAACCTCCTCGGCCAGGGCTGGCTATGCCCCCTCCTTCCCCTCTTTCAGATCTGACCCTGACTGTCGTGTGGCTTTGGCAACCGGGCCTCAGTTCCCCTCTCTCAGGGCAACAGTGGCACAGGGCAGGGAGACAGTAGTCCCAGACTCCAAGGGTGGCTGAGGGATTTGGATGGGACCTTTGTTAGGGTCCAGGGCTGGCTATGCCCCCTCCTTCCCCTCTTTCAGATCTGACCCTGACTGTCGTGTGGCTTTGGCAACCGGGCCTCAGTTCCCCTCTCTCAGGGCAACAGTGGCACAGGGCAGGGAGACAGTAGTCCCAGACTCCAAGGGTGGCTGAGGGATTTGGATGGGACCTTTGTTAGGGGGGAGTGTTTGGTACCCACATGAGTGAGGATGGGTGGAAGGTGGCAGGGCTCCCCAACAGCTGTTGGGGTTCACAAAGAAGGCCCAGGGTCAGGTTGAGAACTCCATACTTGCACAAGGAGTACTAGATGTGGGGCTTGGGGCTGAACGCCGGCTGGGGTTAGAATGACGCATTAGAGGGGAGGGTCAGGGTCCAGACCCGGGGCCGGAAGGCGCACCTGTGCAGGAGGGCAGGTTGCAGGGGCGCTCCTGGGAAGCAGCACCCCCAGTGCAGTTCGCCAGGCAGAGGCGGCTGCGGCTGCGCCAAGCGGGGTGAGCCGGATCTGTGCAGGTGCCGGAGCAAGGGGACCACAGGGACCACAGGCCCCAGCCGCCTTGGGTGGGGAGAGGAGACCCCCGAGGAGTCAGCCCTGGGCTCCTGGGCTCGAAGCAGGGCTGGGGAGGGAGGAGGCCCGGGGCTTGCTCTTCCCAGAGGGAGGCGTGCAGGGAATCGGGGTGGGAACCTGGGGAGTCTGATACCTGGAAGGCCTGTCGCTGGCCCCACTGTGGACCCTGGAGCCCCTGTGCCAAAGGAAAGCTGCTCAGAAGTGTTTCCAGACAGAAGTGCACGAGGCCCAAGCCCCAGGGCCGGTGGTCAAACCTGTCGCTCTCTGGTTCAGCCCAGACGCCCCAGGCCCCAAGCACAGCGCTTGCTCACGGTAGCAAGGCCTTTGCTCAGGCCATGCCTGATTCCTGGCATCCCTTCCTCCAATGCTCATCTGAGTCCTCTCCATCCCTCAGACCCCCTCAGATGCCACCTCCTCCAGAAAGCCCTCCTAGACCATACCCCCTAGGAGAATTTTCAACCTCCCCCATTTTCCTGGGCACACACACTCTCCTGCAAGGCACACCTCCCCATGCCAAAATGGGTTATCTGAGCTCCTGGACTCCAAGGTCAGGGTCCTCACTCCCCTACCCAACCCCCAACACACATTCGGCAAGAGTTCCAGAAACTTGGTTGAATGTGTCTGAATAGAAGAGAAACGCTGAGCTAGACCCAGAGTGAGGACAGGGATGGACAGACAGGAAGGGACAAGGGCCAGCCAGACGCCTCCCACCCCGCCCCGCTTCCCTCACCTGGGCATTCTGGGCTGGGGCAGTGCTCGAGGTCCCAGCGGGGCCCGTGGCAGCCCTGGCCACCAGAAGCGGGTGTGGGGAGCACACACTGGCGGCTGCGGGCGCGGGTGCCCAGCCCACCGCAGGAGCGGGAGCAGGGGCCCCAAGGACCCCAGGGGCCAAAGCCCCCAGCAGCCTTGGAGCAGGCTCCCACAGAGCAGGATAGCTTCCCGTGCACACAGGAGCTGGAGAGAGGGTGTGAGGATGAGGGGCCAGCAGCTCGGACCCCAGGAGAAAGGGGTGCGGGCAGACACGTCAGCCCCCAAGGCGAGGAGACAGAGCTAGGGTGAGCCAAGGGTCAAGTGGCCGGGGCTGGGGGGAAGGAGTGCAGGGCCACCCAGGGCCCCTCGACACATCCTCTCACCCCTTAACCCTCAAATCCCCCCAAATCCCCTACACTCTCATCATCCCCCTCAAATTCCCCCCACCCCAAATCTCTCACACCCTCACCAGTTGTGACGCCTGTACGGAGGCTCTGACCCGAGCCCAACTCATCGCCAGGCCCAAGAAGCTGACCGTTCTCTCCCAGAACAGACAGGTGAGCCCCCAGGTCAGCGCCAGCAGCTCCTAGCCCCCGCAGCCACGAGGCGGTGAGCACACAGGGGCACTCCTAGGAGGGGGAGAAAGTGCAGACACACGGGCTGGAGCCACCTGCCAGGGGCCAGTCCTGCCCCACCTCCACCCGCACGGACCTCCCCAGAAGTGGGGTGGGGAGGAGACGGGTGGAAGGATGCTCCGGACAGCTCTGGGCCCTAAGACTGCACTTCCAATAGCAAGTGGGACCGTGTATCTGCGTCAGGGAGCTGACCGTGAGCAATGTAAGGCTATGGCTTGACCGGGGCTGGCCAGGCATCTTCCCCATCAGAGCACTTAGCCAGGATGCGGCAGGGCCAACAGAGGCCATTTGCAGGATGGGACCCGTGAGAAGGGAGTGAGGGAGGCGGAAAGGGCCTGAGCCAGGAACAGGGGCGTTTGAGTCTAGCTCTGCTGGGAACTGTCCCCTGACTTGGTGTGTCCCTTCCCCTGCCTGGCGGCTCAGGGCCACCAGCTCTAACTCAGGACATTTAGAGGCTGTCCAGAGGTCATGGGGTCTGCAGAGGAGAGAGCTGACGGGGGAGGGGAGGGCCCTGGGCTTCTGGCGGGGGGGAGTCCTAACCTGGACACAGGCCGAGTGGTGCAGGAAGGTGCCCTCAGGGCAGTGACAGCCCTCCTCGCAGCCAGTGGAGAAGCAGCCCACCTGCCCAGTGATGTGGGCGCAGGAGAAGGGGCACCCTTCGCTGGGCTGGCACTCGCGGTACAGACGCCCGGCCGGGCAGCCTGCCTCTGAAGGGGACCTCGAGTGAGCACCCGTGCCACGCCGCTCTCACAGCCTCCTGTGCCCACCTCCACTCACCCCAGTGCCCATCCCCTCCAGTGTCCCCCCAGAGTCGTGCAGACCATACCCTCCCTGGTCTGGGCCCTGGGTCATGCCCACTCCTACAGTCTCCCCTGCCCCCCAAATCCGCCTGCTTCCTCCTCTGTTTGCCCACCACTGGCCTGGGTGAGGGGTGGCATGTGGCAATGGGGTGGGAGAGGTCAAAAGGCAACCCATGAGTCAGGGTCAAAGGCCAGGATGGGGATCAGGAGTGACAGAGCCTGGGCCAGGGCTCACCTCTGCAGACCTGGGTGAGGCAGGTGCGGCTCTGGCGGGCAGGCCCTGGGCAGGGGGGCCGCGGGCAGCGGCGGGAGCGCAGCTGCTCCCCTCCACCACAGGAGACGCTACAGTCCTCCCAGGGGCCCCAGGAGCCCCACAGCCCCGGCCCTGAGCAGGCGGGCACCTCCTGGCACTGAAAGATGCCTGCCACACAGGTGCTGGGGACAAGGGTGGGGCGTTAGAAGACAGGGCCCTGCCCACTTCCCCCAGGGCCCTCCTGCCCGGCTGGCAGCCCACGCCTCCCTGGCGCTCTTGGCTCACCAGTTGTCACACAGCCCCGTCACCACCTCGCCGGGCTCCAGGCTCTCCCAGGAGCTGAGCCCAGACCCCGCAGAGCGGCTCTGGTTCTCAGGAATCCCTGAGGGCACAGGACGAGGGGGGTAGAGTGGGGGGGGCGGGCGCTTCAGACGGATCAGCCAATCACCAACCCTGCTCAGGGCTCTACCCTGCTGTTTCCACCCACGGGGACCTGGGTCTTGGCAGGTGGAGGACACAGAAGCCCCAACAGGTACCAGCCCTGGAATGTAGGAGTTACCCATTCCCATCCCGCAGTCCCAGGCTGGTCCCCATGGGCAAAGTGGCAGGGCCCAGGCGGGAGGGCGCTGCTGTGCTCAGGGCAGGTTGGGGGAGGCACTGACCCATGGCTCCAGGCTGGTACTGGCAGCGGCACTGGGCGGGGGGCACGCAAAGGCCATCCTGGGACAGTTGGCCAGGGGGGCACCCACAGCTGGGCTGCTGGCAGCCCGTCAAGTCTGGCTGGCACTCGACCCCAGGGGACAGGTCCTCGCAGGAGCGGGGGCAGGGCTGCCCACAGGGGAGAAGATCCTGGCCACCCGTACAGTCTGCAGCAGGAGGGAAGCAGAGAGGGTGGGTTTGGGGGTCCACCCTGGGGGAGGGCGTCCCAAGAGTTGGGTGACCAGCCCTCCCCCCATGCCCACCACCTGCTAGGACCTTCACTTGCCCAGTTCCATAGGGTGAGTGCCCTAAGGGCTCTCCCTCAAAGAAAGTGGCATGCATGTATGTATGCGGTGGGGGGGGGGCGGGAGTGTCAGATGCAGGGGGTCAAAGGTCAGAGGTAGCATCTCCCTAGCTTTACAAGCCACCACCACCACCCGCCATCTCCACAGAAGTCCTCACCCGTGCACTGAGTGGAATTGCTCTGACAGGGGCGACTCTGCCTGTGGGCCCCAGGGCAGGGCCGGCCTCCCTCAGAGGTGGGGGGCCAGCTACACGCTCGGCTGCGATGGGACTGCCCCAGGCATATGTCACAGGGAGACCACGGTCCCCACGGGCTCCAGGCTCCATCCACTGCGGCAGAAATACAAAAGCATCCCTTTGCCTTGGGATGCCCGAGAGGTCCCAGCCCACTGGGATTGGAGCTGCCTGGTGGGGCATCTCACCTGGGCACTCGGGGGGGCTGGCACAGGTCTCCCTCTGATGCTGGGCCCCAGCCTCCCCTGGCTCCCCGGGGCACGGGGCCCCACCATGTTGTGGAGCCGGGCAGCTGCAGGCCCTGGAGCGGGTTCTCATCTGGCCCCGGCAGGGCTGGGAGCACGCCGTCCACTCCGACCACGGGCACCAGGCACCAGGCACTGTGGGGGTAAATGGTGAGCCCCGGGGTGCAGGCATCCCTCCCCCAGTCCCAGCCTTCCCTGTACCCCAGGACACTGCTTTTCGGTACCTCACTCTGAGCAGGGTACATACCTGGGCAAGGCAGGTCTGTGCAGGTGAGCCGGCCCTCAGAGCAGGTGCTGGGCGGGGCACGCAGGCACAGAGAAAGAGAGCAGCTCACTCGCATCGTGCCCTCCACACACGCCCCTCCCCTCTCCCCCACCTCCAGCCTCTGAGGTCTCCGTCCCCCTCCCCACTCTCCAGCACCTCCAGCCCCTGCTCCCTGACCCACTCCAGGCACGCTCAGGTATCCTGCGGACTCAGTCCTATGGGGAAGTGACCACAGGTCATCTGCAGCTGAGGAGGTCAGACAGCAGGAGGAAACACCACACCACCACCCCCTGCCCCCTCAAAGCACAAGCTTCAAAGTCTCCCAGATCCCTGAGCTGGCTGCCTCAGTTTCCTCACCTGTCAGACCAGGGATTAGGGTACCTGCTGCACCTTCTCAGGGCTTGTGGGAGCCTAGCGTACATCAGCTGAGACTGGGAGAGCTCAGGTGTGTGAGACACGGAGTGGACTAGCCCTGCCCTCACCCGTGGCATCCTGCCCGCACGCCGACCCCCGCCCCCACCGGCCCTCACCAGTAGTTGCAGCCGTCAGACTTGGCCAGCTGGGTGCCTGGACGGTGCCGCTCCCCAGTCAGCAGGTCCAGGCAGCTGCAGTGACTGGGCTGCACGCAGACAGAGCCGTCTGCACTCAGCACCTGGCCTGGGGGGCAGTAACAGCCGGGCTGGCAGCGCCAAACGCAGTGCTGGGGGACAAGGAAGGGAGGGACCGGGTCAGTGGAAAGCCAGAGGCCCAAGGGAACTGCTGCGGGATGGAGGGGGCGCCTGGGAGCCGCGATGAAGTGAAGAAGGAGGCTGGGGGCGGGGAGGGGCACAGAAGGGAGGAAGTGCGATGCCCCTGGTCAAAGCTGTCTTTTCTAAACACAGTTTATGCCGAGTTTCCACTGGAGTTTCTCCTCCAGGGAAGGAGTGTGGGGAAGAGACAGCCTGCGAAGAGCTTTCCTGAATGGATTATCCTCCAGACGTTGGGCCCCGTGGAGGGTTGAGTGGGGACCAAGGCAGATCTCCTAGGACGGAGGGAGCCGGGACCGGAAAGCTGGCGGAAGCGGCGGGCGTTTGGGAAGGCGCTCGGACTCCCTGGGAGAGATCGGGATCAGGCACGGTGTCCTGGTCCTCCCGCCTCCGTGTGGAGCCTCCCGTCCCCCTTGGACAGGCCCACGCAAGGCTTCTCAAAGCGCCGTCCCTTTGCCCTAGCTGTTTGTTCCAGCATCGTTTGACTCGGGGCCACTTTCTCACCACTGTGCAGGCGCCACTGGACCGCGCCCACCCCTGGCGGCAGCCGGCCTGGGTCCCTCTCCATGGTCCTGGACTGGCCCCGCGCTCCGGCAGGCGCTTGCGCACCACGTGCGCACAGGGTCAAGGTGTGCGCACCAACGCGCCTGGGGAAAGGGGCTTCGGATGGCTGATCCATCAAAAGGACTGCCCTTTTCCTGTGTGTTCCTGTTGTGTTTATCATAAAACGTGTCAGCCAAGAAACGTATATGCTGTGTAAGGACGACAAGGGTTGCTGGATGAGGCTCATTCCCGCTGCTCTCTAGAATCAGGAGCCAGGCCAGCTGGGCGCTGACCCTTTTCCTTCCCTCCGACCGCAGACGGCCCCAGATCAGAGAGGCCACACCCTGCCGTCCGGCAACATGACCATCAGGAGCCCAGACTCACCACTCAGCTGTGCTGGTCACTCTCCTGTCCCCGCCCACCTCCCTGCTCGCCTCCCCAGAATGCCCCTGCAGCTTTCCCACCTCTCCTCCTTGACCCCCACCTCCATCCCCGGCAGGTACCTGGGCATGGCAGAGCCTGGCAGGCTGCCCCCTGGGCCCGAGGCCCCTCGCAGTAATCCCCCAGGCCCTGGGGTGGGGGCTGATCACAGGCTCGGCTCCGGCTCCGGAGACCCCCTCCACAGCTCCGGCTACAGCTGGACCAGGGTCCCCAAGGGCCCCAGCCTCCAGCTCCTGGGGAACAGAAGAGGAAGCAGTGGCAAGGGGCTGGGCTTGACTAGGGCAAGGCAGTGAGTACATCTGGGCTCCACAGGACTCACGGTCACACTCTGGCAGGAGGCAGGGCTCCTCCTCTCCTCAGGGCCTGGGCAAAGAGGGGGCACCGAGGCCAGCAGGGGTGGCGGGGACATGCTGGATGGTGCCCCACCAGGGGGGCTGGTGCAGAAGCGGTGTCTATGGCGCCGGGCTGGGCCACAAGAGGCCGAGCACTCGCTCCATGGGGTCCAAGGTGACCATGTGGGCTGACCTGGGGTGCACAGCAGAGAGAGGCAGAGAGGACAAAGGGTCGGAAGGCTGAAGGGGCCCAAAGGATGGGGAGCAGAGTTCGGTGCACAGGACAGGCCACCCCCTCCCTGCCCCCCTCTCCCAAGGGCTTTCCTCCCCAGTGCTACCCCCCTCCCATCCCTGCACAGACCCACTCTGGCGGGGCAAGGGGCGTGAAGTTAGGAGAGGCCCCCTTCTCACCCTCCTCACAAGGCCAGGAGGTGCAGTTAGTGATGAGCCCAGAGACACAGGAGCTGGTGGAGAAGCAGCAGACAATGGGGGAGCTCTTACAGGGTGAATGTGCCCCCTCAAATTCATGTGTCAGAGCCCTAACATGTGAGCATGACTGCAGAATTATGACCTTGTTTGTAGAGGGTGGGTCTTTGCAGAGGTGATCAAGTTAAGATGGAGCTGTTAGGGTGACCCCAACACAATGTGACTGGTGTCCTTCTAGAAAGGTACAGACAGAGGGGATGTGAAGACCCAGGGAGGAGACGGCCACGTGAAGCAGGTGAGAGGGATGCAGCCACAGGCCAGGGGAGGCCAGAAATTGCCTACAAACTCCACAAGATGAGCGGGACTGGGAACAGCCCAAACAGACGGAGACAGGTGGGAAGAGGGAGACTGGTGAGGAGAGGGCAGGCAAGGGGCACACGCAGGCTTGCTGAACACCGTGCCTGTGGGAGGGGAGCATCTCTGTGGCCCATAGAGGCCAATACTTCCCCATCCCCTAATGCAGAGGAGAGACAGAGGGTCCTTGGGGTCACAGGGCCATTGCAGGGGGCGGCAGCCTCACCAATTCTCACATGGACGAAGCACAGCACTGCCTGGGGGTGGAGGCGTCCCTCGTAGGTGCAGGGGCAATCCCGGGTGGGCACACACACGTTGTTCTGGAATCAAAAACCCTCCACTGCCTTCTGGTTTCCAGCACAGTCTGCCCACGCTCCCCAAAGCAGAGCTCAGCACCCACCTGGCAGGCGCCCACTCTCAAATGTCATGGATGCTCCTTCCAAACACCCATTTCCTCCCAATTTCCAGCATTGGGGAAATGCACACCATCAGGTGCAAGGGCCATGGGGACGGACGGGGGCCCCCGATTTCCGAGAGAAAAGACCGGATGGCCACTCGCCCAGGGTCACGTGCTGGTCATGGGGCCGGCAGAGCAGCACCACATGCCCCGAGTTCAGCACTCTGTCCTCAACCCTGCAGGCTCTCCCTGCCTGCCGCTCCACACTCTTGGCTTTGCCCCTGCTCAGGCCCTGAGGAGGCCAGGCAGGGGACACTCACCAGCAGGAGCATCCCGGAAGGGCAGTAGCAGCCAGGGTGGCAGGGCTGGTCAGCCCCTCTCGGGGCGCCGAGCTCTGCACAGGACGCAGGCCCCTGGGCACAGTCCAGCCACCGCTTGCCTGGGGGACACACACCAGGCACTGGCCCTGGGGGACACAGGTTGACAGCTCAGCCAGGCACGTTCGATTCCTCCCCAGGAGCTCCCCGCAGAGGGGAGGCATCAGCTCTAGGTGTGGTCAGGAAGGTCATGGGGCTGCCCGGAAGCTCCGGGAGAGGAGTTCCTGGGGGAACAGGGAGGGGTTGACGGAGCTCTGGGAAGGGTAGGGAGGAGAAGGTGGGTGCCCTCACCGGCACAGGGCTGCAGACCACAGGTGGAGAAGTCCATGGGGCTGGGCCAGCCAATCCCTCGGGTGCGATTCCGGTAGCCACCCCCACAGGGCACGGAGCACGGAGACCAGGGGCCCCACTCCCCACCAGGACCTGGGGTGACACTCAGGTCACTGCAGGCCATGCCTGTCACACCCAGGCCCCTGGTCACTCCACACCCCGGATCCCAGGCCCCAGCAGCCCACACCCACCTCTGGACACCCCACCCCTCCTCAGGAGGCCCCAGGATTCCCCAGGAAACAGGGCCTCCAGGGAGGACCCCTCTTAGAACTCCCAGGGAACCACACCCTCGTGCCATCTCCTTGAACAGGCCCTTGCACCTGTCCCGGGGTCCAGGACAGGGAGTCCCCAGGCTTGAGGACCCCAGTCGCGGCTCTTACCTCCGCATGGCCGCAGGCTGCAGAATTCAGCCTCCATGTTGGGGCCCTGGCACGCAGCCCCCCCGAAGGCAGCGGGGGGAGCCGTGCCTGCCCGAAAGCGCCGTCGAACACCCACGTTACAGCTGCGGCTGCAGAGACTCCATGGGGTCCAGGGGCTCCAGCCACAGGCCACTGCCAGGGTGGGTGCAGGGGAGAGACACGGGATGTGTGAGACCGGCCAAGTCCTCCCTGGACCCCAACTTCCTGAGGGCACCCCCGACACCACCAGGTTGATTACTGAAGGGATCAGCATCCCTGAGACCCAACCACTGCCAATTCCTTGGCCCCGAGCATGGGGGTACCTGGGCAGGGCTCCGAGGCACACACCATCTCACCAGAGATACAGGTGCTGCAGAGAGAAGATCCAGGGAGGCCACAGTCAGCCTTCCCCTTGCAGCCCTGTGTACCTGCCCCCAGGGAGAAGAGGCCGGGACGTGGTGTCCACTGCACAGAAGAGGAACCCGAGGGTCTGGGAAGTAAAGCAAGTTGCCCTACGTCCCACATGGAGTTTGTGAGTGACCAAGGGTTCCCACCCAGCCTCCCCCAGTCCCACCCTCCACGAGCTCCCTGCCACCCCTGGGCACCGTGCTGCTCTGTCCCATGGTTTTATTTCTTTGATAAAAAGAATTTGCCTTTTCGTAATTTTATTCCATTTATGTTTATTAAACGCTGTAGAGATGGTTTTGAGTGACCCTTCCAGGCTAGTTAGGAGCTACTCAGAAGGAGTAGATACTAGTTTGAGTCTCCTGGATTTCTCTTTTGAGGTTTTCCTCCTTTTTGTTTTTTCCAGTAAATGTTTCAAAACCCACTCATCAAAAATGTTGACATTTCAGGAAAAAAATATCTAAGAGAGAAAAGGAAAACGAGAAAGGGGCAGGGTAGAGAGGAAGAATGAAGGAGGGGATTAGGAGAGGAGCAAGGCATAGAAAGTAAAAAGGAAGATAAAAATGAACTGAATAAAGAAAAAAAAAAAGGAATGGGGTTAGTGCCCCCTCTGCTGGCAGAGTCCTGGTATCAGCTTTGTGAGCTGGGCGCTTCAAGGTTTCCGAGCAGATATCAAGCGGGTCCCAGAAAGTCAATTATACTCAGGAAAGAGAAACAGAGGCAACTGGAAGGAGAACGTAGACCTGCTCCCCTAACTCTAGGCTCTCAATTCAGTTCAGTGGCTCAGTCGTGTCCGATTTTTTGTGACTCCATGGATTGCAGCACACCAGGCCTCCCTGTCCAGAACCAACTCCCAGAACAACTCTAGGCTCTAGTTCCGTCATAAATCGCCTCCCTCAACTGAGCCTCGGTTTTCCCTTAAGTAAACGAGCTGGACAGTTCCTACAGACGCCCGCCGCTTCGGGCTTCATGTCAGGATGGAGGCATGCTGACCACCCCCGCCGCTGGTGGGAGTCCACGCCCACTCATCCAGTGGCTACGAGCCTCCCCGCTCCACACTACCCAACCCTAGTGCCCACCAGTTGCCGCAGGAGTCCAGCCGGGCCACGGCTCCGGGGGCATAAAGCTGCTCGCGCAGCTGGCAGGGGCACTGACTTGGAGGCAGGCAGCTGCTGTTGTGCAGGAAGAGGCCCGCGGGGCAGGCGCAGCCAGCGGTGCAGATGCCGGTGCACTCCACCCCAGGGCCCCGCGCCAGGCACAGCCCGGGGCACGGGCCCCCCTCTCGGCGGCACTGCTCTACTGAGCGGAACACCATGTTACCGGGGCACTGGGCTGCAGGGGAAGACAGAGTGGGTCTCAGCAGGGGGCACGCCGAGGGCCGGGAGATTGGAGGGTGTGTGGGGGGGGTGGCAGCTGAGGGCTGGAGAAGACAGGAAATTGGGAAAAATCAGCTCAAGGCACAGCCTGTCCTGGAGGCAGAAGTCAGTGCCAAGTGAGAGTGGGTAGGGAGGTCAGCAGCCCCCAGGGCCGGCTGGTCGAGGTGGGCGGGAGAACAGGAAAGGGACATTCACCTGTGCAGGGCTCCGTGTTGCAGTCCCTGGTCTGGCTGTGGGGTCCCTGGCATCCGGGGTCCCCAGGAGCCGAGGTAGAGCACCCGCGCCCTCGGGTCTGGACGCCCCCATTACATGGGGCGGAGCAGGCGGACCAGGCAGCCCACTGACCCCAGACACCCAGCCCTGGGAGGAAGAGACAGCCAACAATGGTCAGGGACGTGGCAGAGATGTGGGATGGCCAGGGTGGCATGGGGGGTCTGGAGGTCGGCAGGGCCTGAACAGCAGCCTCACGCCCACCACACCCACACCTCTAGGGCTGCCCCCAACATGCCTTCAGGCCAGGCCCACCCTGTGCATCCCCCGCTGGGCTTCCGCGGGGGCTATGACTGGGGGCCATGACTGGGGGCCAGAGAGAAGCTTCTGGGCAACAGCCAGGTTTGCCCTCACCCTTCCCGAAGCGTTCTTCTCTTCATCTGTGCCTCACCCCACCTGAGGACCACCCCCCCTCAGAAAGTGCCATACCTAGGCACATAGGGGGGCTGCAGGGCTCCTCCTGGGTGGCCTCTCCTGGGCAGGACGTGCCCCCAGGGCTGGGGCAGAGCCGGGAACGGCTGCGCAGGGCTGGGCCCCCTCCAGGGACGAGGCAGCTCTGGGAGCAGGCGGACCAGGGAGCCCAGTGTGTCCAGCCCGGCATCTCTGCAAGGAAAAGGGGGGGAGATTGCATGGGGCCCTGCAAAGCGGGGGTGGCTCAGGGCAACCAGGGTGAGGTCCGAGAAGCAACGGGGGCAAGAGAAGGGCTCCTGGGGGCGGGTGTGGTCTCTGCCCCTGCAGGACCCCCACCGTGGACCCAGGTCTCCCTCTCAGAGCTTAGCCTCCTGCTGAATCTGGTGTGCTTAAACTCTGGGAGTCTCGGCTGGTCGAGGTGGGCGGGAGAACAGGAAAGGGACATTCACCTGTGCAGGGCTCCGTGTTGCAGTCCCTGGTCTGGCTGTGGGGTCCCTGGCATCCGGGGTCCCCAGGAGCCGAGGTAGAGCACCCGCGCCCTCGGGTCTGGACGCCCCCATTACATGGGGCGGAGCAGGCGGACCAGGCAGCCCACTGACCCCAGACACCCAGCCCTGGGAGGAAGAGACAGCCAACAATGGTCAGGGACGTGGCAGAGATGTGGGATGGCCAGGGTGGCATGGGGGGTCTGGAGGTCGGCAGGGCCTGAACAGCAGCCTCACGCCCACCACACCCACACCTCTAGGGCTGCCCCCAACATGCCTTCAGGCCAGGCCCACCCTGTGCATCCCCCGCTGGGCTTCCGCGGGGGCTATGACTGGGGGCCATGACTGGGGGCCAGAGAGAAGCTTCTGGGCAACAGCCAGGTTTGCCCTCACCCTTCCCGAAGCGTTCTTCTCTTCATCTGTGCCTCACCCCACCTGAGGACCACCCCCCCTCAGAAAGTGCCATACCTAGGCACATAGGGGGGCTGCAGGGCTCCTCCTGGGTGGCCTCTCCTGGGCAGGACGTGCCCCCAGGGCTGGGGCAGAGCCGGGAACGGCTGCGCAGGGCTGGGCCCCCTCCAGGGACGAGGCAGCTCTGGGAGCAGGCGGACCAGGGAGCCCAGTGTGTCCAGCCCGGCATCTCTGCAAGGAAAAGGGGGGGAGATTGCATGGGGCCCTGCAAAGCGGGGGTGGCTCAGGGCAACCAGGGTGAGGTCCGAGAAGCAACGGGGGCAAGAGAAGGGCTCCTGAGGGCGGGTGTGGTCTCTGCCCCTGCAGGACCCCCACCGTGGACCCAGGTCTCCCTCTCAGAGCTTAGCCTCCTGCTGAATCTGGTGTGCTTAAACTCTGGGAGTCGGTGATGGACAGGGAGGCCTGGCGTGCTGCAATCCATGGGGTTGCAAAGAGTCGGACATGACTGAGTGACTGAACTGAATTGAACTGAATCTGGCTCACTGGGCCCCCACCTCTATCTGGGGGCCTGGCAGTTACCTCTACAAGCCCTCACCCAACCTCACGTTTTCTTCCAGAGCCTTCTAAACAATTGTCCTTCATTCAGCCTCAGTGAGGAAAGCCTAGAGACCCATCAGACAGCCAGCTGCCATTCTCCAACAGCTCCTCCTTCCTTCTCCTGCTCAGAACCTGCGCCCAGATCCCCTGGGCCCCCAGCTGCACCCCAGCTTCCCTGCTCTCACCCTGCCCAGTTGCCTGCTCACAAAAGACCCAGAGACCTCCCCTGGGATGGCTCTGGGGGCCCCCCACCGTGGAAGGAGGGCAACAGTCTTGGGCTCCAGGAGGTCCTGAGCTAGCCCCCTCTTCCTGCACCCGGCCCTCAGGTCCCATGCCCCCATCCTGCTGTCAGACACTTGTGCCCCTGCCCAGGCCTTCATCTCCCCCCGGGGGCACCACCTGAATGGGGGGGCTTCGCTGACCACCCAGGACTGAGCACCCAGCAGAGTGACCAGCAGGCTCGACCCAGCCGCGCTCTCCTGGCAGGGATCTGGAGGGCGGAGGCTGGCGGGGACCCACCTGTCCCGCACGCCGAGTAGCAGGCCTGAAGCTCCTGCCTCTGGCCCTCACACGGGGCGCCCCCCGAAGCAGCCGAGGGTTGGAGGGAGACCTAAGCAGAGAGGCAGCGTGGGCACCGCTCCCTGCTCCGCCCTTCGCCCCTCACCCCACCCCGAGGCCCTCCGCTTGCCCCGCGCCGCCCCATCCCTTCCGGTTCCAAGGCCCCTCTGCCTGCACACCTGAACCGGGCCCTCACGCCAGAGCCACAGGAGCGGTCGCAGGGACCCCAGGCTGACCAGGCTGACCAGCCGCAGGGCACGGGGCAGCCCCCGGGTGCACACCGCAGGGCCCCCTTCTCACACACGCTGAGGGGGTAGCAGGGGGCCGAGAGCGGAGGTCAGGACCAGAAGGCAGGGAGTGGCCCCTGACCCCGCCCCGGCGCCCCCCCCGCAACGGCGGGCAGGTGCCCTGACCATCGGCTGCAGTTGTCCAGGAGGAAGGGCACCCCTGGCTGCTGCAGCTCTTCGCCCACAAGGCAGGGGCACTCGGAGAGGGGCAGGCAGGCGGCGTCCTGGAGAAGGAGCCCGGGGGGGCAGCGACACCCTGGGTGGGGGAGGGGCGGCAGGGAGGAGTGGAGATCAAGGGCTGGTGGGCCTGCTGGACGCCCACACTCCCCTCCACCACCCCCGAGGGCCTTGCCCGCAGCACCCCTGCTTGCTGAGTGCACCTCACCCTCCAGACAGAGTCCGCTGCAGCTCCTGTTGGCCTCAGGATCCAGGCAGGAGGGAGGGCACGGTGGCACCAGCCCCTTCCGGCAGAGCTCAGCACTCACATGCACGCGGCCCTGCCCGCAGTCTGGGGGATGGGAGGGGAGGATGGGCACCAGGCAGGAGGCACTGAGAGGCCCAGCACAGGTCCCAGGCGCCCCTCCCCCTCCCCGCCTCAGCGCAGCTCCTCTCACCTGTGCCACCTGCACAGGGCTGGAGGCCGCAGGGTGTCCTCTCTTGAGGGGCCCCAGGGCAGGGGGCACCACCATTCTTGGGCGGGGGGTCCACACAGCTTCTCCGACGACTCCGATGGCCGCCCCCACACGAGACGCTGCAGGGCTCCCAGGCCTCCACTCAGCCCACGCCCCAGCCACTGCGGGGGAGCGAGACGAAGAACGGGGGTGAACCCCAAGAGCTGCCACCTCGCTAGAGAGAGAAGGGCCAAGGGGCCGGGGAGTCTGGGCAGTGGCCAGCGGGGTGGCTTAAGGCAGCGCCCTGAGGACTCTGCAGCTTCCTCTCGTGTCCCAGGAAAGCCCTGTTAGGTGGGTAGGGTGGTTGATGCGTGGAAAGGCCTCTGGGGACCAAGGCAGGCTCTGGTCCCCGAAAAGGAATCCCGGGGCGGCGCGCCCCCTGGAGGCGGCGGTGAGAAGCGGGGTTACAAGGGCTGCCTGCTGGCGGAGGAGAAGCCCCGCGTGGGAAACCCTGGATGCAAGGATGCGGCGGGCTGGGGCCCCTCCCTCGGATCCGCTGAACAAAAGCGCCGCGGGGCCTCGGGCGCAGAGCCCGGGGACCAGCGAGGAGGCCTGTTCACAGCCTTCCTCTGGGGCTGGCGGCTGTGGCTCCAGTTCCCACACTCTGGCAGGAAGGGGGCCGGGCGGGGAGCCACCTTCGGACAAGCCCTCGGGGGGAGGCGAGGCTGGGATGTCCGATGGGGCTGTCCTCCTAGAGTCCCGGAGCCGGACACACGGGTCCCAAGGGGGAGCAGGGGCATTTCCCGGTGAGGGTGTCCCACCTTGGCGTGGGGGGAGGCCTAGGAGGAGAGGCCGGTTACCTGGGCAGGCCTGCACGAAGCAGGGCTGGCTGCGGAGCCGGTCCGATGAGCAGCTGCCCCCGGGCAGGGGCGGCCGCAGCAGCTGCCGGCGCTGAAAGGCGAGGCCCAGGCCACAGCTACGGCTGCAGCTGCTCCAGCCAGACCAGGGCGACAGGCCACAGTCCACTGCGGGGACGGGGATGGACGGGTGGGCCGGGTTCAGAGAGGGGCTCACGCAGGAGCAGGCCCTCCCAAGGGCGTGCCCCGACCTGACCCAGGCCAGCCTCGCCCCTACCACAGCCATTCTCGTCGGAGCCGTCCTGGCAGTCCAGCTGCAGGTCGAGCGCCGCTCAGAGGGCAGACACTCCCCACTGCCACAGGTCAGCTGGCTCGGCGAGCAGAGGCCCCTGGCAGCTGGCAACTCTGGCAGGGCAGTAGTGGGCACAGTGAAGGGCACGGTGCCTGCTGCCTGTGCTGCGGTTGGGGAAGGGGAAGGGCACAGGTGATGCTGGCCAGTGATAAACCAACCCCTTCAACCCCAGGCCCAGCACAGAACTGAACCTGCTGACCCTAGCCTGGCCTTCCCTTCCTCCTGATTCTTCCCGCACCCACCCAGCCCAGCACCCAGGCTTCCCTCTGCTATGAGTGGGGTGGTCTTCCGTCCACACACCATCTCACAGTCTCTCTGTTTGTCAACAGCTCTTAGAGTGTCCCAAGAGAAGCCAGAACAGTTCCCTCCCCAGCTATCCCTTCCTGATGGATTCCCCCTGGAGTAACTGGCTAACACTCCATCCTTCCCGTTATTGGCTAATACTTGATTGCGCTTCTCTTGATTGAAAACTAGGCTTTGAGTGTAGTGGTCTACTTTGATGGATGGATAGATGGGTAGACAAACAACCTCCAAGGTCAGAGAGGTTTTATAAAACACCTGTGTCAAGCCCCCCCTTCACTATCCCCCAAAACACACACTGCTGGTTGTTTTAACCCATTCAGTTTCCTCCCACTCCCCATGGACACTAGACTTTCCCAGGACCTTCTCATATATGCTAGAAACAGAAGCAGGCACCTCCCCAAACCTACAGCTGTCATGCCGTTACCACCCACATGGCATCAGACTCTCCAGAGTGCTCACCGCACAGCCTCTCATCAGAGCCGTCCAGACAATCCTCTCTCCCATCACACAGCTGCTCCAGCTCCACGCAGCCCAGGACCTCGCAGGGCACCTGGCCTGGGCTGCACCGCACGGGCGGGAAGGGCCCTGGGGTGGTGCTCCGTCCTGTGGGCGCCACCACAGCCAGCTGACCAGCCATCGCCCCTCCCCAGCCCTGTCCTCTCTCCTCTGTCACCTCCTAGCAGCCCCCAGCTCCCTCCTGACCTGCCCCTTCCTGCCATCGTGGGATTACGGAAAAGCAGGGAGCGGTCTCAGGAGACTTGGGTCCTAGGCTTGATCCTCCCAAGCCCCTGAGCTCAAGCCATGTGACCTGGAGCAAAGCAGCCAAACTCTCAGGGGCTCAGTTCCTCCACAGGGAAGCCATCTCTACAGGGCAGGAGGCATCTCACCAGTGGGGACTTTGGGCGTCATCATGGGGTGCGGGGGGAGCACCGTCACAGCTGCCATTTCCGGTCTCAGGGCCTGCGCCTCCGGTTGGGAGGTGGGGCTGGGGGTCATGGTCTGTGCAGATCCCCCAGGACTTGGGTGAGGCTCGGACCCAAGACTCGCTGGCCCCTTGCCTAGGGATGCAGGAGGGAGGGAGAGCCCGTCAGTTCCCTGTCCCTGAGATGAGGCCAACGTGGGCCCTCCAGAGGGTTTTCCAGGTCTCGGGGTGATGACAGGTGACACCCCACCTTCCGAGGGGCTTCAGATCAAAAGGGAAAGGGGACTCGGTCGTCCCAGGGGCACAAGAAGGGCTTTAACTGAACGCAGAAGAAAAGCTGAGTTTTGAGTAAGATGTGCACTCTCCACTCACAAAGACACACACAGCAACCTCCAAGTGAAACACTATAAAGTCAACGTTTATGGAGACTCGCAAACGGCAGCAGGAGGAGCCGCCCGGCCAGAAACTCAGCACCAGCCCTGCGCTGCAGGTACAGAGAAATTGGCCGGGAGCCTCCTGGCAGCTACAGGGAAAAGAGGGATGAACCTATTTTGTACAAGATATTCATGCTTAAAAAGACAGCCTTTTTTCTAGAACCAGACTTGGCTTGAGAGGAGACCGTCATGGGAGTCTGCATTCCGTGGACCTGAGCAATGGTTCAAGTGGCTTCATCTGCTTCTCACAAGAGACGCAGAAGCACTGCTAGACAGGCTTCCAAATAGCTATCCTCAGAACTTTCTGGAAGGGACCATATGCACCAATTGTAAGTGCTCCTGGGCTCACAGAGGGGGAACTGAGGCTCTAGGCAGATGGTGAGACGGGCCCAACACGTCCCAAGAGAGAAGGTCACTCCCAGCTGCCCTGATAGCCCTCACCGGCCGCCTCCCCAGAAGACGGCTCTCCTGGGCCCTCATGCAGGTGAAGGGCCAGGCGGCCATGGGGGCGGGGGCTGGCACACAACGGGAGCCCCTTCCTTGTCCTATTTAGGACCCTGATAACTGGGTGACCCTGGCTTCCCTGTACCTGCTGACAGACACCTGCTGCCTGCAAACGCTTCTGAAATGGGTGCCTGATTGGGTGGGGGTGTGGAGGGAGTGCTGGGTGGCAGCCCACAGATGGGCCAGGGGCCTGGGGAAGGCAACACCCCTACCTGCAGGGCACAGGCTCAGCCCCGAGGACCAGCTAGAAGCTTCACACCCTGGAGTCCAGGACAATGGGCCGGGGCTGGACCTGGCCAAGGAGTCCACGGGGACCATGCCTGCCTCCCTGAGCCCTCCTTGCTCAGTCAGAGGACAAGATGGGTCAAAAAACTGAACTCCAGAGAGGTAATTGCCCCCTGCCCTGAAAGAACAGGCAGGCTGGCAGGCGTGGGGGGCTGGGGAGCTGGTGAAGCCAGGGAGGCAGCCTGGAGTTTGGGCATGTACCTGTGGGGGGCACGGGTGACCCCCGCCCGGGATGCCAGTGGTCAGCCTTGGCTTCTGCCAGACCCTACGAAGAGAGGAGATGGTCAGCTGCTGGTGAGGCCCCAGCCTGGCAGTTCAGTCTGGTGTCCAGCTTCTCATCCCCTCTAGGGGTCCACTTGGACCCCCAGCTCCAACCCCCTCCACGGTGCAGGGCAGGGCTGGGGTGTGCAGTCTTGATGTCGGGCTCCACACCCCCTAGGTGCCAGGAGTTCAGGAGCTGTTCTTCCTGCCCGCCCAGGGGGGCCACTCTGGCCCTTCTCTCCAAACCCCCATCACACCCCCAGCACCCACATGTGTCCCCGAGTGCTGGGGTCACTCTCCTTTCTGGGGTCCCCACCAGGCTGTTCTCCGTGGGACAAGTGCCCGGCCCCCATCTCTACGTTACCCCCCACCTCCCATCCTTCAAGCCTTGTCCAGGAAGCCTCCGGGGCCTCTGGGCTCAGGTTGGCTCTGAGCACCTGATGCCCTGGTACTGGCCTGTGGGCATCGCCATGCTACAGGAACATGGGCCTCTTTGCCTCTCCCGTCTCCTTGACTCCTCCCGGCCTGGCATCCGCCCAGTGATCTCTACTCCCTCTGGCCCCCAGCCCAGCACCAGGCTGGCCCCAGGAGGCTCAAGGCTGAAGCCCCAATGGAGAAAGGAATACCAGGGCTGCACAGGGAGGCCACGCTGGCTGACGGCGTGAAGGGAGCGAGGACCAGGGCTGCTGAGATGCTGGGGTGTCCTGGGCCCTGTGCCCCACCCACTGGGCCCACGTCTCCCCACACACCTCACTGGGCTGAGGGGGCAGCTGTCCAGGCTGGGCGGAGGAGGGCGCGGAACTCCAGGCTGTGGACTCAATTCTGAGAAAAAAATAACCACGGGGAATCCAGGGGCCCTCCCAGCTTCAGAAGCCCCATCCCGGCAGGGGCTCACCCCTAGGTGGGCCTGGGGAGGGCACTGCCCGCTGAGACTAGACATGGGGATGCCCTCCACCATGGTCCCAAAGGTCAGAGTCCCCTGCAGGGGCTGTTAAGCAGAGGGCGGGGCGTGCAGTTCAGCCTGGTGTCCAGCCTCTCATCCCCTCATGAGAAGTGTGTGATTTCCCCTCATGAGCCCAGTGTCTGCCTCAACAGGTCCGGGCTGCAGCCTGAGAGTGTGCATTTCTACCAACTTCCAGGTGATGCTGACGGCTCTGGCCCAGGGACCACCCTCTGAGAACCACTGATCTCCAGCTCCAGGACAACGGCACAGATTCCCACGTGGGAAGGGGCCTCCGAAGGTGCCCAGTTGCAGCAACTCAGCACATCCGGGCCCACGGGCACTTTGGGTTGAAGGTGGCACAGGCTCCTCCCACAAGGCTGGGACCCCCCCACCAAGGCTAGGCTGGGCGCAGGGCGCCCCATACCTGCCAGTGCCTGCGGGCGGGGGCACGCAGCCCTCCTCATCGGAGCCATCCTCGCAGTCCTCCACACCATCACACAGGGCCCCCCTGGGGATACACTCACCACTGGCACAGCGGTGCCCAAACCCTGGGCACAGGGGCGCTGCCCGGTGGGGACATGGCGGGGTGAGGGAGATGGCTGAGGGCTCCTGCCCATCCCTCCTGCCCACTGCCATCTCTTCCTCCCCCAGCCCAGCCTGTACCTGGTTCACAGCCCAGCAGCTCCACCCGCAGGGGGCTACCCGGGTTGGCATCACTGCGGGGGGCAGCCTGGCGGTGCCCATCAGAAGGCCACACCCGGACGTGCCGCGCCTGCACCATCCGGGCAAACGTCCACACTGTGGAGGTGCCATCCCAGTTCTCAGGGAACAGCTGCGAGCACAGGGGTGTTTGCTCAGGGTGTCACCGTGACCCTGCCCAGTGTGCCCCCCACCTGCCCCTCACCATGACCCTGCCCAGTGTGCCCCCCTACCTGTCCTCACCGTGACCCTGCCCAGTGTGCCCCCCCCACCTGCCCCCGAACCTCCACGGCATGCCATGGACCGGGCCATCCCAGCACCCATGGCCTCCCAGCATGAGTCATCCGGGCCCTCAAGGCTGAGGGGCTCCGGTCCTAGTTTCCTGAGGGCAGGGTGCCCACTGCGGTGTTCCCAGCGCCAGGCCAGTGCCCACACGTGGCAAAGAAAGTGAAAGTGAAGTCGCCCAGTCATGTCCAACTCTTTATCACCCCATGGATTGTAGCCTACCAGGCTCCTCTGTCCATGGGATTCTCCAGGGGATCCTCCAGACCCAGGGACTGAACCCACATTGTAGGCAGACACTTTACCGTGAGCCACCAGGGAAGTCAAACACTTAAGAGCAAATATAAAGTCTCCCTGAACATAAAGACGTCAGTCGCTCAGTCGTGTACGACTCTTTGCAAACCCATGGACTGTAGCCCACCAGGCTCCTCCATCCATGGGATTTTCCAGGCAACAGTACTGGAGGCGGTAGCCATTTCCTTCTCCAGGGCATCTTCCCCACCCAGGGATTGTTAAGCGAGGGCTGGGCGCTGGGTGTCTGGCGCCCAGGGATGTCTGGCATTGCAGGCAGATTATTTACCATCTGAGGCTCCCTGGGGAGGATGCTAGCCCCAGGAAGGCGGAGCTGTGCCCAGCTGCTCTCCGCATGCCCCGAGGAGCATGTCACCCCAACTCCCTCCTTCCGCAGTAGGGCTTCCCACAGCCGCCCCTCATCTGGGCCCCTGAGATCGTGGCCTTTCAACTGTGGCCCTTCTGCCCCACAGAACACTGTCCCTGCTACTAACAGGTGCTGAACAAGCCTCTACAGTAGGAAACGTCCCTCCAGAGACAAGAAACGTCTTGGGAACATAGACTGTGGGCCCCACACAAAAGGGCATGGTGGGTCACTGGTCCAGGGGGCCCGAGTGGGCAGTACCTGAGGTGCGGGCTGAATGCCAGGCCAGATGTCACGATAGCTGTGCCAGTGTAGACCATCACTGCTGACCTGGAGCCAGTCTGAGGATCCAGCCCCCTGCACTATGATGCCTGGGGGAGGGGCAGGAGGCAGAGCTGAAGCAGTGAGCACCAGCCTCAGCCTGCCATCCTCCACCCCTTCCTCCTCCAGCCCAGGCCTCTATCGTCTCCCCACTGACCAGTGAGGTTCCTGGGCTGGAGCAGGTCAAGCTGCAGGTAGGGAGGCGGGGTGTGCCCCTGAGTATCAGCGTGCTCCACGGGGCTCCAGCCTGGCGCCCTCGGGGCAGGCCTCAGGATGGCAGCCCAGGCGGGGTGCTCCAGATGCTGGGATGAAGCAGACAGGCTCCTTTCTGGGAGTTGAGCCAGGCCCAGGGGTGAATAGCAGGGATCTGGGTGCACAAGAGACGGGCTGGAGCCTGCCGGGGCCATAGTTAGGAAGGCACAAGGGGTGCTGTGGAGGGTTGAAAGCCCACCCGGTTGACCTTGCAGGGTGACTGGAGGCTGGTCCAGGGAGGGAGGGGTAGGGAGGAAACAGGTTGGGCTGACGTTCTAGATCCTTAGGATAACCGTCCTCCCCTGGGAGGCAGAGGTATAGTCCAGTGATCCAGTCTCCCCTCCCAGGCTGGACGACAACTCAGCAACACTCCCCCTTAGGCCCAACAACAGCCCATGGCCTTTACCTCCAGGGGGAGGCAGAAGGTAGGTGATCAGAGGGGCTCCGGTCTGAGGGCTTGGGGTTGGAGCGGGCATGGGAGTGGGCATGGGGTGGACCGTCTGGTTCTCTCCTGGAGGTGGGGGAGGAGAGACACAGGCTCACACCAGGCCCCAGCCCTCACCTGTCTCCACTTGGAGCACTTTATCTCCCAAGACTTCCCTGGGAGCTTTGGCAACAGCGCCCCCCTCCCACAACTGGGAAAGGTCCATCCCTGAGTGAGGCAAGGGTTTTCGCTTCCACTGAAGGCATTTAGAGAACACAAACTGAAACCACCTGCCCAAAGCCACTTCAGGGGCCAGGACCGAGCGGCTGCAGTTCAGTTCCTGATCAGGGCCGCCGTTGCTAATAGAGGATCTTTGTGGGCACCAGAAAAGGGCATCTCGGGATGGAAGAGGTCTTTCAGGCTCAAGTCTGGTCCCCACTTGTCACCTAACTTGTGCAGTCAGCCACCTGTGCCACTGTGCAGGCGGGCGCTCTCCTACCCTCAGCAGCCTGTAGGTGCACTTTTAAGATATGAAATCTGAGCCCCAAAGTGCGTCCGTTTTGAGCCTTTGTGTTCTGTTTTATTTATGACTCAGTTTCCAAGTAAAGACAATCTTGAAAAGTCCAACTTGGTCACGGTTGCTCTTAGAGGGAAAAGGAAAGGAGCCAGATCCAGCCCATCGGAATCAGAGAAAGGAAAGTACCTTCTAGGGTGACCTCGTCGGGGAGGTCAGAGGAGGCAGGCATAGACTGAGGCCCGGCCTTAGGGGCCCCCACCCCCACCCAGAGGGCCCCTTCCTTGCCCAGCGTCCACCACCCAGGTTCCCCTCACCCTGAGGCTGGGGTAGCCAGTGCCGCCCCTGCCCCCGCCCCCCGGGACTCGCTGCAGCCACCTCTGACTCCCTGCCATCCTCCTCCCCCTGGAGCTCCTCTGCTGCCCCCCAGACCCACTCACCAGGCGGCACGCAGCGGCAACAGGACTCCCCCATTCCCTCCACCAGAACCCAGTCCTGCAGATGCAAGAGCCGGGCTGGACGTGCGGAATTGGCCACCTGCCCGTCCCCGGCCCGCTCCATCAGCGGCCACCCACAATTCTGGCCTCTACACAACGCTCCCCGTCCCACCCTTGCTGCCCACCCGGGTGCCCCCTGGCCCGCCTCACCTGGGGGCAGCTGCCCAGTGGGCAGTAGGGGGAGCAGCGTGCCAAGCCGTCGTGCAGACACTGGCAGACCCTGCAGGGGCCCGCTCGCCAGCGCTCCCCAACACGGTGGACCCGGCCATCCCGCTCGCAGCCTTCACAGGGCTCCGTCTGGCACCTGGGAAGTGGGGGGCCACCCCTCACCTGGTGACCAGCCCACCCTGGCCCTCCTGGGGGAGGCGTTTCCCAGGACTTGGGACTTTCAGTGATAACAAGTCCTGAAGAGTCCTGGGCCACAGGGGACACTTGGTCATCCCATCACCCTGACCCCATCCCTGAACCAGACTGACTCCAGCTGACCCAAGGGAGGGCAGTGGAAGCAATTTGTGCCAAGGCCCTTGGCCAGTAGAGCCAGTCTCAGAGGGGGCTGGGCAGGCAGATATGGTTACTCACCCCACAAGCCTCACCCTAGGTACCTCCAGAGGCACAGGGTGCAGACCAGAGGGTCCGTACCCCACCCCCCGACCTGTGGGCTCCCTACATCCCCCTTTTGGACCTACTGGTCATAAAACTGATGCAGAAGGCCAGGGGTCCCCAAAGATGTGCTGGGAGTCCTGGTGTTTAGACTAATAGGGGCACACAATGGGGCTGGTCCTCATCTGGGCTGCGGCCCGTGGAAGCACCTTGAGCGAGGAATGGCACACACAGGCAGCCTCCCAGCTGGGAGCTGGAGGTGTGGTTCCTGGGGCACCGTACCTTCGGGCCTTTCGGTGGAGGCCCCGGCACTGGTGTCCTCGACCGGCTGGGCGGGGGTTGTTGGGGCTCCGGAAGGACCACTGGACGCTCCGGCTGCCACAGGGGCCCAGGCACTCAGCCCAGGGGGACCATGCTGACCAGC
>SJYC01119546.1:0-10490 GCA_006408675.1 Madoqua kirkii
GGGGGGGCGGGGGCCGGCGGGGGGGGTGGGGGGCGGCTGGGAGGCTGCCCCCCCCCCCGGCGCCCTCCTCCTCCTCCCTCTTGCTCTCCGCAGGTCCAAGCGGCTCCCCCCTTACCTGGGCAGGCGGCTGCGAAGCAGGCGCGAATCTGGCGCTCCGGGCCGGGGCAGTGCCGCAGCACCGGGAGGCTCGGGGGCGAGCAGCGGCGACTCCGGCCCTGAGCCCCGGGCCCACACGTCCGGCTGCATGGCTCCCAGGGACTCCAGGGCCCCCAGGCCCCACAGCCCTGCTCCTCTGGGGAGGGCCCTGCTGTCCCTGCCAGCTCACAGTCGGGCTGCCCATCGCACACCTAGGGTCAGAACAGCGGGGTTGGGGCGACTCGTGCTTTGAGGGCACGGGGGCTCTGGTCTCCCGCACGACCCGCTCCCCAGCTCACCTGCTGGAAACGGATGCAGAGGCCATCCGGGCAGGAGTATTCTGGGCAGGGAAGCCCTGTCTGGTTGGGGCCTCCTGGGGCCCATAGCCCCTCTGAGGGAAGAGAAGACAAAACACTTAGGTGGAAGAGGGAGCCACGTCCCTGGCCCGCATCAGACTCGGCCTCCACCAGGGGAGGCCCACACTGTCCTCACTCCGGGGACAGGTGGGGAGCCCATCCCAGAGCCGCCGGGGGTTCAGGCACAACTGGGGAGTCAAATCACAGGGGAAGAGATTCCCGCAAGGGGACAGCTGGGTGGAGCCCACAAGGGATAGGGCTCCAAAGGCATGGAGGAGTTGTATGCATGCTAAGTCACTTCAGTCTTCTGACTCTTTGCGACCCCATGGACTGTAGCCCACCAGGCTCCTCTGGCCATGGGGTTCTCCAGGCAAGAATACTGGAGTGGGTTGCCATGCCCTCCTCCAGGGGATCTTCCCGACCCAGGGATCGAATCCTAGTCTCCTGTGTCTCCTGCCCTGGCAGGAGAGTTCTTTACCACTGGCGCCACCTGGGAAGCCCAAAATGTTTCTCCAAAGGCATGGAGGAGTTGTATGCATGCTAAGTCACTTCAGTCTTCTGACTCTTTGCGACCCCATGGACTGTAGCCCACCAGGCTCCTCTGGCCATGGGGTTCTCCAGGCAAGAATACTGGAGTGGGTTGCCATGCCCTCCTCCAGGGGATCTTCCCGACCCAGGGATCGAATCCTAGTCTCCTGTGTCTCCTGCCCTGGCAGGAGAGTTCTTTACCACTGGCGCCACCTGGGAAGCCCAAAATGTTAATCTCAGTCGTGTGTGACTCTTTGTGACCACATGGACTAGAGCCCACCAGGCTCCTCGGTCCATGGGCTTCTCCAGGCAAGAACACTAGAGTTAGTTGCCATTTCCCTCTCTAGGAGATCTTCCCAACCCAGGGATTGAACCCAAATCTCCTGCCTTGCAGGCAGATTCTTTTACCCCTGAGTCACTAGGGAACGCTGGAGGGAGCCAAGTATGAGACAAAAATCACAGGGGACCCAGCCTGGCTCAGAGACACCTTTGGGAGGGTGCAGGAAGGCACCCATAGGGAGGGGAGGAAACGGGGCCTATGGACAGCTCCCTCCCCAAGCCCCACCCCGGTGGTCAGGGCAGTGAAGGTCTGACTTGCAGGGACACAAAAGGACCCCCCAGTTTTGGTGGGGAGAGGCGGAGGGGAGCCCCCCAAACAGGTCCACTCCCTGCGGCAAAGCCACTCAGGCCCGCCCTTTTATCAAAGACAGAAAGTCCTTTCTACTCTCCTCCTCCGCGCCCTCCCCGGGCTGGCTGGGTGGGCGGGAAGAAATTTTCAGAGTTTCTCAGAAGATATTCAAGGAGCACAAAACTCGCTCCAGGCTCGGATGCCTTAGACCTAAGTCACTCTCTCTAGCGGAGGCGCCCGGGTTGGGGTGGGAAGAGAGGGCGACCCGCCCGCCAGTGCGCGTCGCGGCCGGGCTCTCACCGCAGGCGCCCGGGTCCTCGTCCGAGCCGTCGGGGCAATGCGGGACGCCGTCGCACAGCTGCTCCGCGGCCACGCAGTGCGGGCCGCGCGCGCAGGGCGCGTGGTGCGGCGCGCAGGGCGGGTTGCAGCCGCTCTCGTCGCTGCCGTCGGCGCAGTCCCCCTCGCCGTCGCAGCGCCAGCCCCGGGGCGCGCACCGCCGCTGCCGCACGCGAAGTCCAAGGGGCCGCAGGGCAGCGCTGCGGGGATGTCCTCGCTAGACCCTGGCGGGGCAGACCAACTCCCCGCAGGCCGGCGGGCCCTTCCACCGCCGCCGTCCTCTCCAAGCCCCTCCGGGCCTCCTCCCTGCGCGCGGCCTTCCCCCTACCTTCGGCCCCTCCCCAAGTCCCGTCCCTTCCGCATTTTGATGACCAATTGGTTTTCCTAAAGCTCTCCTCTCATCCAAGAATTCCCAACAGACGCCACTCCGTTTAGAGGCGGCTTTGAACTCCTGGGAAGAAGGTTTGGACTCATTTCAGTCCTCTCCCTTCGCCTCCTTCATTCCGCTGTCTCCAGGAAGCTGGTCTATGCCCTACTCCTACCCCCTGCCCCCAACACGTGCCCCTAGGTCTCCCCCTGAGGCCCTGTCCCTTCCCTCCCAGGCCTCCAGATGCCAGCTTTCTAATGTTCTTTCCTCCAGGAGGCTCACCAGGGCCGACGCTGGCCAGGGAGGTAGGTGCAATCTCCCAGGAGACAGCAGAGGGGCCAAGCAAGGTACCAGCAGGGGGAGTGGGCAGAGAGGGGAGAGGGCAGTGCCCAGGCCCCTCGTCGGCTCCATCCAGACAGTCCCAGACTCCGTCACACAGCCGGATGGCCCCCAGGCAGGTACCATCGATGCAGGACACCTCCCCAGGGGCGCAGTCCACTTGCCCTGTAGTCAGAGAGAGGGGCTGGTCCCAGGGTACTGCTCCTCAGGATGCCCACTCTCACATGCCCACAGGTGCCCACTTCTCAGCGGGAACCTGCACTGGTGAAGGAGGGGAGGCAGGCGGGTGGGGGCTCACGAGATGGATGCCTGGTGGGCTGGAGCCGGGATAGGGACCACTAACCCAGGCAGGACTCCTCGTCAGCAGCATCCGGACAGTCCGGGTACCCGTCGCAGAGCCGGGCCGGGGGCACGCAGTGCCCGTTGGCACAGGCCAGCAAGTCCTGGGGGCACGGGCAGCCCTGCTCATCCGTCCCGTCTCCACAGTCATCGTGCCCATCGCAGAGCAGGACCAGGGGCAGGCAGCGGCCGGAGCTGCAAGATACCTGCCCCTCGCCACAGCCCAGGGTGGCACAGCCTGGGGCAGAGAGGGCCGGCAGGCTCAGGACACCCACAGAGGCTCCCAGAGAAGCCCCAACGCCAGAAAGCAGGGCTGACCCTGCCCACAAGCGGCTGGCAGCTGGACCAGCAGCTTAGGAAGCAGCCCTGGGACACGCGCTTCCATCGGAGGCCTGGCCGACCGCTTGCCACTGCCGCACGCCACCCAGGACCTCACCCTCCTCGTCTGAGCCATCGCCACAGTCATCCTGGTTGTCACAGAGCCACTCGTGGGGCACACAGTGCCCGCTTTCCCGGCATGGGGTCTCTCCCTCCGCACAGCCAGGCCCGGGCTCCACACAGCGGCCGCCGTCGTCCCCACAAAGCCACTGACTTTCCCGACACGTGCTGAGGACAGGGCATCCAGGGGTCAGTGGCAGCACTGGGCTTGGCCGGCCCAGGGCACGGGGGCATAACCCCGCCCTGCTCACCAGTTGCCGCAGTCCTTCTGCAGCACCGTGCCCGGCGGAAAGAAGGCGCCTCCCCACTCGCACGGGCAGGCAGCCAGCTCCAAGCAGACGCCTCCTGAGGGCACAGACGGCAGGGCTCCGGCCAAAGAGGCACGCCGTCACCACGGCCTTGTGGCCCCTCCGCTCCCCCCTACCCAGAGCCCCCTCCCCTCTGCCCACTCTGACCCTACACACCGTGCAGCAGAGTGCCCTCGGGGCAGAAGCAGCCCTCCACACAGGCGTCAGCCTGGCAGGGCCACCCAGGCTCGGGACGGTGGTTGTGGCACGTGGCAGGGCACATGGGGCCACAGGCCTCATACACCTGGCCCCCCTCACACTGCAGAGCTGGGTGGGGAGGAGAGAGGCCTGGGTCACTGCGGGGCAAGGGCCCCAGGAAGCAACAGCAGTGTGCGAGCCAGCCCAAAGCGAGGCCTGTGGAGGGCACCAAGGTGATGGATGGCGTGGATGTCTTGCTGGGTGCCTGCTAAGGCTATCTGCAACGGAGCAGCAACCTCAGCATGCTTGGTTCTCCTAGGACAGCGTCTGGCTCATAGTAAGCACTCCAGGAATGAATGAATGGCTCGCAGGCCAGAAGTATCCCCAAAGGAGCTGCACAGGTAGCAAGGTGGGGTATCGCGGACTGAGGGCCGGGCACACTCACGGCAGAGCTCCTGGCTGCGCCAGCGCACATGGATCCTGTGCCGGGCACACTCGTCTGCATAGGTGGCAATGGCCGAGCAGAGACACTCACAGTCGCCTCCCGAATCGCAGCTGTGGGAGGGAGCGGTCAACCCTACCACCACTCTCCCGCCGACACACCCACACCCACCCCGGGTCCCCAGGCCTGCCCCTCTCACCCGCAGGCATCATACACACACCACTCGTAGTGCTGCTGCGGGGGCACCTCCACGTGGCACTGGGCAAAGAGCGGCTGCAGCACCACCCCACAGCGGGCGCGGGCCCAGCCGGCCCGGTGGGCATTCACCTGTGGGGATGCCCCCGTGGACCAGCCAGACCCCTGTACAGCACCCCGCCTCTGGAACCACCCCCACCCTGGCTTCCAGCAGCTGCACCCTTCCATCTCCCCCGCCTCTCCGACCCATCCTCACAGCACAGGGGTGCTGCAGGTCCCCTGGCTCCAGGCAGAGAGGACTGAGGCGCCAGGAGTGGGCAGCCAGTTCAGCGGTGGGCTCCAGGACCCCCTGGCGGCTCCGGAGGTCGTTACTGGCGTCTCCATCGAAGTCTCCACACAGGCCAGCCACCCTGCCGCGGAGCTGGGGGGACAGCTGCACCAGGACCCGGGTGCCTGGACAGAGAGTGTGGCAGGGAGGCTCTGGAGACGGATCTGGGGGCCTTCTTCAGGGCCAGGAGTGGGGAGAAGACCTCCTGGTGGTGGGGCCTTAGTCGCTCAGTCGTGTCCGACTCTTGCGGCCCTCATGGACTGCAGCCGCCAGGCTCCTCTGTCCATGGGATGCTCCAGGCAACAATACTGGAGTGGGTTGCCATGCCCTTCTCCAGAGGATCTTCCTGACCCAGGAATCAAACCCAGATCTCCTGTATTGCAAGCGGATTCTTTACTAACTGAGCTACAAGGAGTGGGGAGAAGACCAAGGCGCCTATATTATGTGGGCTGGTTTGACCATCTGACAAAGATACCAACCCCTTAGTGGGGGAGCTGGCTCCCTCGTGTTTGGGGCAGATGCTTGGCGGTGACAGACACGAGACCTACCTGTGCAGGGCTCAGGGCAGGAAGTGAGAGCCTACATTCTTTACTAAACTCAGGTTGGAAGTGGGGTGAGGAAAATCTCCAGAGGGCGGATTCCCGAGTCCAGGACATATGGTGACACCCTCCAGCCCCAGAGGCATCACTGCAGATGACTTTGCCCACACCGGGGGCCATTTGGATTTCCTTTGATTTCTCAGTAACAAGTTATTTCTAAATCACCTGCTGCTTGGGGTTGGGTGGTGGGCTGATAGTTTTCATTTCTTCTAAAACTTGCTGTTTTTTTTAACTGTTTCTTTTGGCGAGGAGGTATTGCTTTCATAAGGCAGAAAGATGTAATGACGAAAGTGTAATTTGGAGACTCCGATCAAATGTGTGCAAGAGGAAGACTTTGCAGGGGGGGAGCTGCAGGGCGTGGGTCAGATGACTGGGGGATGGGGTGCTGACCTCCATCCCAGAGCAGGGTGAGGCCCAGGCGGGTGCTGAGGAGCAGGAAGAGGCCGGCGGGGCGCAGGCTCAGCCCGGAGCCCGAGTAGACCTTGGGGGGCATCACACTCACCCCATTCACCGTCACTGCCTTGCCTGTGGGGGAGCAGAGGCATTCAGGCCCGGCCTCAGGGTCCAGGGGCTCCAAGATCCCCATGAGGCCCTCCCAGCCTCCCTCCCCTCCAGCCTTTCCTTTGCTTCTCCAGCTGTGTGACTTGGAGCAAGTCGTTAGACCTGTCTGGGCTTTAATTTCCTGGGGCCTTCCAGAATCAGGATTCCCAACCAAGAGAAAAGTCAGCAGCTCCCCACCCCAGGACTGATGGATAGCAGTGGGGAGATGTGGGAAACCCCAGGCTCAGCTGTCCCCGCAGAGCTGTGACGCCATCCAGGTGGGGGCCCTCCTCCCTGGCCCACGTCACCCTTCAATGTCACAGCCACCTCTGAGCATGTGCACTACGGTGCCCTGCAGCCGCACGGTCAGGGCCTTGGTGCAGGTGAGGCCGCTGGCCCCGCAGGGCAGGTTTTGGGCAGAGACCGTGAACTGGCCGCTGGCCTCTCGCACCAGCAGGTACTCGCAGGCCCCAGGGAAGGTGAGGGCCAGCCCGTCGAACGTCACATAGTGAGGGGCGCCTGACGCCTGGCACCGTCCATCGCACCGCTGGCCCGTGCAGTGCCACTGGCGACCCTGGCACACGCTGTGGGCAACAGGGGAGAGGAAACCATCAGGAAGACCAGGACCCGGGGCAGGGGGTGGGGCGGGCTGAATGCCGGGAGGCAGCGGTCCAGATTCCAGGCAACGCCAGACAGACGCTCAGGTCAGAGGGTTGCTGGGAGCTTCCACTGTCCAGGCCTGTCTGGTTATCCCGCCCCACCCATCATCCCAACCCCCAGCCAGGGGTCACTAGGTCGCAGGGTCACAGGTCACAGGGTGGGGCCTACATACCACAGGTTGCAGTCCTCCTGGATTGTAGCGTTGGGTGGGTACCACTGGCCGCCGTGACGGCACGGACAGAGCTCGGGAGGCACGCAGCGCTCCTCCTAGCAGAGGCCGGGGACAAGGGGCTCCATGGAGGACTGCCTGGTGTCCCCTCCCTGCCAGTTACACCCAGCCAGGGGCCAGGGCAGGGCTCTGGCTAGCGGAGCCCCTCCCAGACATACCAGCAGCACGGTGCCTGGGGGGCAGACACAGCCCCCTGGGCTGCCTGGTGGGCAGGGGCGGTCTGCGCCAGGGTTGTCACAGGTGAGGAGGCAGGCTCCAGGGATGTAGGCGAGCTCACCGGGGCAGAAGGCCCGGGGCGGAACGCAGCGGTGAGCAGTGCAGTTCCAGAGGCCCCTCTCCTGGCAGACGCTGCCGGGGGTCGGGAGGCAGGGGAGAGACTCGCTTCCAGGCCCTGCCCTGCCCCGGGACAGCCTCAGGGTCCTAGGGGGCCCAGAGCCCCCAGCCTTGTGGGAAGGTCCAGCTCCGATGCTGGAGGCCTGAGTGTCTCACCCCCAACCCCAGTTGCCCCAAGCACAAGAAGTGTGACAAGCACCTGGCCACACCTGGGATTACACACTGCCAGCCTGCCCCAACACCAATAGGGGCCATTCTCTGGGCTCTGGGGAGGGGCCAAGATACTGAGCAACCCTACTCCCAGTACCAGCGGGAAAAAGGTTTCACTGAAGTCTCACCCACCAAACCCTGGACTCTGGCACAGTGTCTGTAGATCTGCAACTTCTCTTTATGTCCTAACTCTTAAAGGAGCCTCTGGACCACACTCAACTGGAATTCAGAGACCTGTGTTCTGTCCTTTGTCATTAACAAGCTCTGTGACTCTGCAAGCTGTTTAGCCTCTCTGCACCCCAGTTTCCTCATCAGCAAAATGACAACAATTCTTCTACTTCCTACTTTACTAGGGTATTGGGCTTCCCTGGTGGCTCAGCAGGCAAGAAACTGCAGGAAACCACCGGTTCGATCTCTGGGTGGGGAAGATCCTCTGGAGGAGGGCATGGCAACCCACTGCAGCACTCTTGCCTGGAGGATCCCATGGACAGAGGAGCCTGGAGGGCTACAGTCCCTAGAATCCCGAAACTGAAGCCACTTAGCACGCACACAAGAAGTAAGATTCAATAAGGTAATGTACATAAAGGTGCTTTATAAGCCCTAAAGTGCTCCACAACCGAGGGATGTGACCGGCGCTCTGATGGGCATGCCATCCTCCCCACACCCGTCACCCTGTCTCTCTGAGCTCCACCCTTCCACCCTCAAGCTCTTTACCTCCCCCACCAGCTCTCCGCTCTCACCAGTGGTTGCAGCCCTTCATAGCGGCACTGCCAGGGGCATAGCGACGGGCCCCAAGCTGGCAGGGGCACAAGTTGGGGGGCACACACTGGCCCTCGGGGTCCCACAGTAGCCCCAGGGGGCAATTACAGCCGGCCACACAGCTGTCCAGCTCCCCACAGTCTTCAGGCTCCCCGCAGTTGTGACCGCATGCTGGAGCACACTCCTGGTACTCCTGGCCACTAGGACACAGGACAGCTGGGCACAGAGACACACGCAGGTCAAGGGCTGCTCTGCCCCCCTGCCTCCGAAAGAAAGCAAAGCCAGCAATCTGTGGAGGTCAGAGATCCTTCTGGGACCCTCCCCTGCTGCAAAGCCCCTGGATCCCCCTGTGCTGGAAGGAGTGTAAGGGTGCAGGTGGCTGACTAAGCAGACTCACGGCAGAAGGTCCGGTTTCTCCAGGAAGGCAGGGCACCCTCCTGGGCACAGCGCCGAGCATAGGCCGCGAGCACGGGACACAGGCAGTCCCGGCCAGGGGCACAGCCACACACAGCTGCCAAGCAGCGCAGGTGGAACGGCTCCCTGTCCACCAGACCGTGGCACTCCTTGGAGGGAGACGAGGAAATGGGTCAGCTCCTCCCCATGGATTTCCCACTGCCACCTCCCGGTGCTCAGCAGCCCTGGCATGGCTCGGAGCAAGGCCCTCCCAGGAGCCCAGAAGGATGACAGGGCAGGTATTGATCCCATCTTACAGGGGCAAACAGGATGAGGGCCTCCAAGCTGGCTACCTGGAAGGTTGGGCCATGCAGGATGGCACAGGCTACCTCCGCGAAAATCTGGCGCTCAGTGTGGGGGCTGCAGGGGGAAAGCGGGGTGCTGGCCTCCAAGGAGCACGTTCCCCCGCCTGCCACCTGGAATTTGCTAGCAAAGGCGGTGACACTGGTCTCCACATCGCCGGCAGGGGTCAGGAAGTCATCCTGCTGATTTCGGGTGAAGGTGCCACACAGACCCTGCACCTGGGCCGCAGGAGTGGGAACAGGACAGTCAAATCCAGGCCCGCAGCCGCCGGGCCCAGCCACTCACCTGCCCTCTGGGCACACCTGGTGGGCATGGTGGGGGTCCAGCGTGATGTAGGCTGCAGAGTCAGACACTCCCCAGAGGATGCGGGCACCAGGCCAGCGCAACAGCAGGAAAGAGGAGGAGGCCCGGGAGACACTGAGGCCCCCAGCTGTACTCCAGGGCAAGGCCACATCCTGACCATCGACCAGCACAGCTCCTGGAATAGGAGATCTGTGAGGGGGCCATCCCAAAGGGCTGGGCTAGGCTGATGAGGTGGAGGGAAGGCACATTTCGGGATGGGGCTGTTAAGAAAGGGAAGGACCCAGGGAAGGAGGAGGGGAGCTCCGTCTCGGTGGGCCACTCACCCTGAGCAAGGGGAACTGAAGTGACCCCTGGAAGGTCACATCCCACCCGAGCAACCCCCTGGGACCCTTAGCACCGACTTGGCTTTTGCCGTTGGAGTCAGGTGCAGGAGGAGCTGGGAAGCCTGCCTGGACTAGGTATACCGTGAAGCCTTTCAGCTCCTTCAGAACCCTTTAACTGTATTTTCCCCTGAGATGGGACAGCAGAAGATGCCTGGGAAAATCACGACAGGCCTTTCTGCATCTTCCAGAGATGGCAGAGTGAGGGGGAAGCTGAGGCAATGACCTCGGTTGTGGGAGTCTAGCTGGAGAATTTGGGTTCAGGAACCACAGGGCGGTGTGGACAGAAAGTGCTGGAGAGAAGCAGAGTCCACGGGGAGAGAGGAGATGGAAGGAGGCCATTCCGGAGGGCTGTTGGGTGCGGAAGGCCTGGAAGGCGGGGACCCTGAGAGCTGGGGCTACCTGAGTCCCTGAGCTGGACGAGGATGTCCCCCAGGGAGACAGAGATGGCTTGGAGGCAGCTCCCAGCATCACAGTCCCCGTACTCCAGCTCAACCAGCAGCTGCCGCTTGGCAAAGTCCTGGGCAGATGGTGAGGAACATGGTGGGGGTGGGGCGGGAGGGTCCCTCCTGGGCCTTCTCCTGTTTCAAGGGCTAGCATGTGTGACTGTGTGTGTGTATGCATGTGCACATGTGGAAGTGTGTGACTGTGTGTATGCACGTGCACATGTGGAAGTGTGTGTGTGTGTGTGCGTGCATGTGCAGGCACAGGTTCAGGCAACATGCCTCCTCCCTCTCCTCCCTGTGGGGACATATGCTCACGTCTCTTGAGTCCCCTCAAGGGTGCACACATATGAGAGCGTCGC
>SJYC01119550.1:0-27361 GCA_006408675.1 Madoqua kirkii
ACCACCCAAAAAATCAGTTATGTTCTGAACCAATAGACTTTGTATTGGTAAGCCAGATGGGAACTCATCTTTGCCAGACATCTCTTCCTGCTCTTTATCAAGAAGAATTTATCTTTCCTTTTAGCAGGGAAGATAAATTCTGAGTTTGTGCAGGCACAGTCTGGAGGGAAACCTTAATAGAGACCTGGTGGGCTGGTGATGGATGTTGATCCATTTCTTCCTTATAAAGGGCAGTGCTGTAATAGTGATGTGATAGTCGCTCAGTCATGTCTGGACTCTTTGCAACCCCTGGACTGTAGCCTACCAGGTTCTTCCATCCATGGGATTTTCCAGGCAAGAATACTTGAGTGGGTTGCCACTAAGATGCATCTAATCTGGATTTCCCAGGGTCTCTGGGAACTTCCAGACAGCAGTTTTTGTGGTTGCCACCACATCAGGTTAACTTAACACTAGCTCTCTCTGTTTTCCTGTTTCAATCCCCATCTCCCTTTGTCCTTCCCTTTGACTACCTGGACATTTCTTTAGAAAAACTTACAATTCAATATTCATTTTCTTTTTTTCCTAAGATCAAATTTCTGGGAAGTTCAGGCTAAGGCAGGCCATATAAAAAGTAATTTAATGACAGTTATCTCAAATTGGATCACAGTCTTAAAACTGCAGAAGACACAGAAACAAGCTTTTCTAAAGTTATGAAAATGAAAAAAAATATATCAGTCAACCACACTAGATTAAAATTATCTTTCTTTTTACAGAAAAATGTAATTATCTTATAAAGTGCAATCACAGAATATGCAGCCCCAAATTGTTGGAAACACAATTTAAGGGTCAAGCAGTTAAATGACCATAATATTATGTTAGTATTTTTTATGAATTTCTTCCTGGTATTTATTAACTTTTTCAATTTGTAATTTTAAAGGATTTCTTTCCTCATCCAAAGACAATATGTTTGTACATAGCTATGTAATCATGGGGCTTCCCTGGTGGCTCAGAGGTTAAAGCATCTGCAAAACCATGAGTAAGACTTCCTGTGTTACTTAAACTTTAAGCTGGAAACACCTGAAATCCTGTCTTCATTTACATACACAGAAGGCACAACTAAACGTGAATTGCATGATGAAGAGTCAACAGATGATACAGAGTGAGATAGCAACATAACAAAGACCCTGGTCAAAGGATTTTTTGTTTGGTTGTTTTTATTGTTTTTGTTTTGTCTTTCCCCAAGAGTAGAGGATAGGCATTTGTGAGAATATTAGAAACGAGAGGAAAGGGGATCTTATTCCTTAAGTAACTCAAAGATTGTATTTTCTTATATATTTTCAATTTTTTCTATATATTCTAAATGTTTTTCAGTGCTGAAATTTTTACTTATAACTAGTAACAAGTTATAAGAAATATAAGATGGTTACATACCAAGTGAATGCTTTAGTGACAGGATAAGCCTAAAATGTAGTATCTTTAGCAAGACAATATTTTATTAGGAAAATTGGATTTTCCTTTTTAACCCTTGAGAAGAGGAATCCATAAGGGTTAGAAATGTAAAAAGGGAAAGAGAAATTCAAAATAATGCCATGAAAAATTCTTTTCTAAAAAAAGTAATTAGTTTGAGTATAGAATCCCACAGCCTAATTTATTTGAGGGCAGCTTAACTACTGCAATTCTTTGAAAACTGACAGGTTTATGATTTTTTTAATCATACATCTTTATGAATTACTTTTTAAAAAAAAAGGCGAATGATCACACCTATATAAACTGTATAATTGTAGGTTAGGGACAAAGTGCCCCAGGGATTGATATGCTGATGTCAATTATTCTTCTAAATGAGGGTACTGTTTTACTCTGATAATTCAGGCTGTCTTATTTAAGTTGCTTGCTCTTTGTTTGTACTAGCTTACATAATGTACTGGTGCCAGTTGTCCTTGCACCATATTTATTAGGCATTTAAGGACTCAGCCTGTCCATCTATAGGTTCTCAATCTATTTGCCTATACTTGCCTGTTTGAAAGTATCTCACTTTGGTTGGGGCCAACCATTAATCTTAAGCCAACAAGATGTGTTAATAATTCTATGCTCAAGTTATTATGTTATTTGAATCCAGAGCCACTCTGTCTTAATATACTCCCTTCTCTTTGCTTTTCTTCTCTTTGCTTTGCCTTCATCTAGAATACCAGCTCTCAGTTTGAAAAGTCTATTCATGCCTCTAAGTTACCCAAGGTTACTTAAAAATTGCTGAGCAATTCCATGTTACTCCTTTAGTTCTGTAAGATTTTTCTCTATACAGTAGGTACTTGATCTTCACTTCAGACCATCAGATTTGGGGGGAGCTACTGTGTGAGGTAAGTAACTCTGAGAACTTTTTTTCAATTAGTTATGTGGTATTTGAAATAGTATCCTATTCTGAACTTATTGGGAAGCTGTTTTAAACTAGGGCATACTAGGAAATCTTGAGGTTAATATACCTCCATGTTCCAATTATAGGTACTCATGAATCAGTACTACTCATATATATCTTCTGATCTGATTTCTTCTCCCAGTTTTTCTCTCAATTCTTTATTGTGTACATTAGGATATAGATAATTCTTCTGCTTTGGAAAATACTATACAGATTTGTTTCAGTGTAAGGCTTCAAGAATGTTCCTGTTGTTGGAAAAGTATATTTACTTATACAACTTTAAAGTATATACAAATGCTAATTTTTTTAGAAATCAATATGAAAAGGGCAAGGGTCATGAACAATGAAACTCAAAAATAAATAATAGAAAGACAAAATATACATACAATAATATGTTCATTTTTTATTATCAAAGTCACACTAAAGTAAGTTTGTGAAAGTGAAGTTGATCAGTCGTGTCCGACTCTTTGCAACCCCATGGACTGTAGCCCACCAAGCTCCTCCATCCATGGCATTCTCCAGGCAAGAATACTGGACTGAGTTGCCAGTTCCTTCTCCAGGGGATCTTCCCAACCCAGGGATCGAACCAAGGTCTCCTGTATTGTAGGCAGACGCTTCAACTTCTGAGCTACCAGGGAATGTTGCAGTATCATACTACATGTGTGCCCCACTGTTGTTCTTTTACCATCACTAGTCATCGGCTTTGTATAACAATTTGGTGACGGACTTTGAGTCTAATAACCCATTCTCCATGGCCTATTTTCATAAAATTCATCCCAGAATGTTGTACATTGTAATCAAACTTATGAACAATGTGAATGTCAACCAATTAAGAAATAGGTAGTTGCATATTACTTTATTCACCACAATGATATACCGTGTGAGAACTGCACTTCTACATAAAAAGGTATACTTAACAATATGAAATACTAGTATATATACTGATATTAATATGCTACTCTAATGTTAGTATTAATATGATATTGATACTAAATATATGTAGATATAATCAAATAGAAAATATAGTAAGGTAAAAGAAATTATACATAAGCATAGAAATAGTTATTATATGTATGGGGCACCAAGAGTTCCAGTTGATTCCTTACTATTTTCTTATTTTCAAATATTTAATATAGGCTTTGTAATTATCTAAATGCTGGACATGATTCAACACTAATAGAGTATGACAAACATGCTTTTAAAATCAGAGGAATTGTGGAGATGCTGAAATCCCTTTCCCTTTGTGAAGAATGCTGAGATCTCTAGGGACTCATCATTGAGTTGCAGTGCTAGAAGACATCGTGGTCAGGGCAAGGGACCTCTTTGCCTGTAAAGAGAGATTTGGAGGCCCATTTGTCTCTCTTGAGCATTAACATTTTCCATGGACCAGTAACAAGCACTGTACTTGATCTCTACTAACCATCTACAAACTTCTGAATTTATTGTGAAATAAGGAGCCAAGTCCTCTAAGGAGCTTGTTCTTACTAAGTTTCTAAGGGGCAGGTCTGAGTGGGCATTTCCCTCTCCCTTCATCATGTGAATTGTTGTGGAGTCTTGCTTTTAATTTCCCTAGTGATTTAACACAGTGAGGAGTGAGGGGAAGAGTGAAACAGAAGCACTCATGTCAGAAAAGCAGTGTATGAAAGCCCTGATGCAAAGCTTGTGATATTTAAAGAATGAAAAGATGAAAATCCGTAAGAATATAATGTGGGTCAAATAAATAAGAACCTAGCTGAAAATGTGCTTTTCATAGTTACAGATCTAATCTGCCATGACTTCATTCTGGTAAAAAGTGCAAAGGGTCCATGGTATAAGTTTCCTCATGAAGCTGTTCTTGAAATTCAACTTCCATCACTTCCATTAAATTCTTATCACAAGGTTCTGCCCTTTTCATGTTCTACATTTACACACAAGTTGGGGAGAAGTCAAAATCACAAAGGTTATAATCAAACCCATTCTTAAAGTGCCCCTGTGGCCACATCTATTTTAGAGATTTTTATTTGTCTCAGTTCAGCACCCATGAAAGGCAGGAACCATGTCTCATATATTGTTTTAGGTCTTTTCACAATTTAAATTATGACTCACACAGTGTGCCTCAGGAAATATTTATGAAATGAATGAATTGATAACTATTTTGGATTACTGGAAAATGGCAGAAATCTACTATACTCCCACTGGTTTTATGCCTCTGAGAAATATTACTTAAAAAATATGTAGAATAGATAAAGCAGGGTTTCATTGGGTTATTGAGGAAAGCAAATTAATATTTATGAATAACTAAAAAGCACTAAGCACTCTGTTATCAACGTGCTTTGACTACTTTCTAATTTGCTATTAAACCTAAATTTGTGCTCAGTTCTTTCTAATATGGATTTTAATTAATTCTGACAAACTTGCGTGGACAGAGCTATTTGGAAAAATCATATTTTGGGAAAGGGAAGTTTCTAGAACATTGCTCTCCATTAGAAATCTGTTGGGAGTCACAGAGGTGATTTTAAATTTTCTAGTAGCAACATTAAAAACATACAAATAAACAAGTTAAACAAATTTAATTGATATTATTTAACCAAGTATATGCAAAGCATTATTATTTCAGCATTTAGTCAATATAAAAAATCTAATATGGTATTTTGCATATCTTTTGTCTTACTAAGCCTTTGATTCTTAATGTTATTTGTACTTTCAGCACAACTTAGTTCAGAAAAGCCATGTTTCAGGTCCGCAACAGCCTGTGGCTTGTAGCACCATACTGGAGAGTCCAGTCCTATATGATACCAATAGGAACTTTTGTTCAAATAAGCTAGGCTTTCATTAGTGTGGTAAAATATTATGTAAGTAAAATAAGTAAATGTGCATAACTACATATCAGGCTTAAACAGAGAAGGCCCTCTTTTGGAAGATCATACCCTCTAGTATCATTTAAATCCATTTTTTTCACTTATTTTTCTATTAAAATTTGTATATTAGTTATTAATTTCATCTAATTGTTATATAAGCTATTTATGTTATTAATTATTAATTTCTGCTGAAAAAAGAAAATTAAACACAACTTGACTCTAAATATTTCTGCCTGATTGCCTTTCTTCTAATGATTTATGATTATTTCTAGAGTTCAGAACTTTTGTGCTTTTTTTCTTCAAAATGGAGTAATTATTTTCAAATATCCAAGACCTATAAACTAAATACTCAAGTTTTGCAATATAGAAAAATGTCAAGAATAGGGTTAAGTTAGGTAAAATCAGTTACAGTTGTTATCCTTTCATAGTCAAAGTGTATAACCTTGAACAATGGTTTTCAAACTGCATTCTAATTGTGAGAACTAGAGTCTAGTATACAAGAGAAGCATATGATGGGGATTTTTCACTACTTACACAGCACTCCATATTTAATTATACAGCTTTCATTTCTGTTTTTTGTTAATCATTCTGTAAGTTTCAGGAGTACAGCATTATAGTTAAACAGCTGTATACACTGCAGAGTAATCATTGCCATAAATCTAGTTACAATCCATCATCATACAGATGAGATCCTTCATTCATTTCACTGTCCCTACAATCTTCCTCCCCTGTAGTAAACAATAATCTGTCTTCTATGTCTATGAGTTTATTTCTGCTTTATTTTGTTTTTTCATTGTGTGTATGTGTTTTAAATTTCATATATGAGTGAAATTATACAGTATTTTCTTCCTGTGTGATTTATTCCACTTTGCATATTACCTCAAATTCCATTCTTGTCACAAGCGTCAGGATTCATTATTTTTATGATTTGAGTAGTGCTTGATTCAGAGGAAGCAATGGCACCCCACTCCAGTACTCTTGCCTGGAAAATCCCATGGATGGAAGAGCCTGGTGGGCTGCAGTCCGTGGGATCGTGAAGAGTCAGACACGACTGAGCGACTTCACTTTCCCTTTTCACTTTCATGCATTGGAGAAGGAAATGGCAGTCCACTCCAGTGTTCTTGCCTGGAGAATCCCAGGGACGGAGGAGCCTGGTGGGCTGCCATCTGTGGGGTCGCACAGAGTTGGACACGACTGAAGCGACTTAGCAGCAGCAGCAGCAGTGCTTGATTAGGCTTCCCTGGTGGCTCAGATGGTAAAGAATATGCCTGCAATGTGGGAGACCTGGGCTCAATCCAAAGGTGGGAAGATTCCCTGTTTCTACACACACACACACACACACACACACACACACACACACACACACACACACATCTTCTTCTTCATCCATTCATTTATCAGTGGATCATTAGGTTGTTTTTATATCTTGGCTAATGCAAATAATGCTGCAATGAACATAAGAGTGTATTTTTCCAAATTAGTGTTTTTGTGTTCTTCGATAAATACCCAGAACTGTAATAGATAGGTCATATAGTAGTTCTGTTCTTATTGTCTGTAAAATCTCAATAATCTTTCCTATAGTGCATACATCAATTTACAGTCCTACTAACAACGAACTAGAAAGATTCCTTTTTTTTCAACAATACCTCCAACACTTGTTATTCCTTGTCTTTTCCACGATAGTCATTCTAAAAGGAATACCTCACTTTGATTTTGTTTTTTGTTTCCCTAACAATTAGTGGCGTTGAGCAACTGTTGATGTTTGTTGACCATCTGTATGTCTTCTTTGGAAAAATGTCTATTCAGATCTTTTGTTCCTTATAAAATTAATTGTTGTTTGCATTGAGTCATATGAGCTCTTTATATACTGTGAATATTAGCCCCTTAATGGGCTGTTCATTTGAAAATATATTCTCCCATTCAGCGAGTTTCCTTTTCATTCTGAAGATGATTTCCTTCAATGTGCAGAAACTTTTTTGCTTAACGTAATCCCATTTGTTTATTTTTGCTTTTATTTCCCTTGCCTATGGAGTCAGATCCACAAAATAGTACTGCAAGCAGAGTCAGTAACATTATTGCTTATTTTCTTCTAAGAATTTTATGATTTCAGATTTTGCATTAAAGATTTTAACCCACTTTGCTACTTTGTCATAGATTAATTGTCTAAGTAAGTCTGTGTGTATGTGTGAACTTTTTTTCTTCTGGGCTTTCCATTCTGTTACATTCATTCATATGAATATGTCTGTTTTTGTGGCAGGATCATACTATCTTAGTTACTTTGTAGTATACTCTGAAATCAGGGAGTGTGATTTCCCAGCTTGGTTCTTCTTCCTCAAGATTATTTTAGCATTTGGGGGTCTTTTATATTTTCATACAATTTTTAGAATTATATGTTCTATTCGATGAAATATGACTTGGCATTTTGATAGAAATTACATTAAGTCTATAGATTGCTTTGAGTAGTATGAACATTTTGACAATATTAATTTTTACAATTCATGATTACACAATATCCTTTTTATTTTTCAGTTTTTATCATCAGTGTCTTATCATTTCTAATATAAAAGATTTTTACTGCTTAGGTTAAACTTATTCCTATGTATTATTAGAATTATATGTTCTATTCGATGAAATATGACTTGGCATTTTGATAGAAATTACATTAAGTCTATAGATTGCTTTGAGTAGTATGAACATTTTGACAATATTAATTTTTACAATTCATGATTACACAATATCCTTTTTATTTTTCAGTTTTTATCATCAGTGTCTTATCATTTCTAATATAAAAGATTTTTACTGCTTAGGTTAAACTTATTCCTATGTATTTTACTCATTTTATTGTGATCACAAGTGAGATTGGTTTGGTAATGTATTATTAGTGTATACTGCTGCTGCTGCTAAGTCACTTCAGTCGTGTCCAACTCTGTGCGACCCCAGAGATGGCAGCTCACCAGGCTCCCCCGTCCCTGGGATTCTCCAGGCAAGAACACTGGAGTAGGTTGCCATTTCCTTCTCTACTGAGACCTTATTAAATTTATTTATTAGTTCTAACAAATTTTTGGTGGAGTCTTTAGAGTTTTTCATTCATGGCATCATATAATCTTTAAATAGTGACAGTTTTTCTCTTCCTTTCCAACTTGGATTTATTTTATTTATTTTTCTTGCTTAGTTGTTGTGGCTAGTCCTTCCAATACTACGTTGAATAAAAGTGGTGAGAGAGAGCATTCTTGTCCTCTCAGTCTTAGGGGAAAAGTTTTCAGCTTTTCACCATTGAATATGACATTAGCTATGAGGTCCTCATATATGATCTTTATCATGTTGAAGTACATTTCCTCTGTACTTATTTTGATGAGACTGTTTTTTATAAATGAATATTGATGATATGATTTCAGTCTTTTAACATTTACTGAGACGTGTTTTGTGACTTTACATGTCATCTATCCTTGAGAATACTCCAAATATACTTGAGAATAACGTGTAGTTTGATGCTTATGGATGAAATGTTCTATATATCTGTCAAGTCTATATAGACTAATGTATATTTTAAGTTCATTGTTTCTTTACTGATCTTTTTTTGTCTCAATTTTTTCACTGATATAAGTGAGATGTTGAAGTCTACTATGTTTATTGTGTTGCTTTTAATCTCCCCTTTTAAGTCCATTAATATTTGCTGTATATATCTTGGTGCCCCATGTTCTGGGAATATATGTTTGTAAATATATTTTCTTACTGGATTTATCCCATTGCCATTATGTAATGCCTTTGCTTGTCTGCTAATAGTCTTTGTTTTAAAATCTATTTTGTGATATAAGTGTAGGTAGACCAACCTTCATGTAATTTCCATTTGCATAAAATGTATTTTTCCATCATTTAACCTTCAGTCTTTGTGTGTCTTTATTTCTGAAGTGAGCCTCTTCAAGGCAGCATACAAATGAGCTTCATATATATATATATGTATATATAATGTACTTATTTCCATTTTGCTATTTTCTGGCCATGTTTGTGGCTCCTATCTTTTCTTCTCTCTTCTTTTACATTTTGGTGGTTTTCTTTAGTGTTATGTTTTGATCCTTTTCTCATTCCCTCTTGTGTACTGCCTATAAGTATTTTCCTTGCATTTGTCTTTAGTTTTATATATTAATATAAGATCTTAAGTAAACAGTAGTGTGTTTTAAGTTGGTAGCAACTTAACTTTAAATACATTCCAAAGCTTTTTTACCTATCGCCTGTATGTTTTACTACTTTTGCTTTTTTTTTTTTTTTGCTTTTAAGCTTGCCTTATGCATTTGATTCACTATCTTATTATATACTTACATTTTCAGTAAAAGTTTTACTTTATGTGTTTTCATATTATTAATCAGTGCCATTCTTTTAGTTTCAATAAAACTTTCAATATTTCTTGTGAGGCCATTTTAGTGGTGGTGAATTCCAGCTTTTGCTTCCCTATGGTATGCTTAGTCACTCAGTTGTGTCCAACTCTTTGCAACCCCATAGACTGTAGACTTTCAGACTTCTCTGTCCATGGGGATTCTCCAGGCAAAAATGCTGAAGTGGACTGCCACTTCCTTCCCCAGGGGATTTTCCCAACCCAGAGACTGAACCCAGGTCTCTCACATTGCAAGCAGATTCTTTACTGTCTAAGCCACTAAGAAAGCCCTTTGCTTCTCTGGGAAATTCTTAATACTCCTTCAGTTCTAAAGGATGAACTTGCTGAAAAAATAACTTTTAGTTTGAAGCGTTTTTATTTTCAGCACTTTGAATATGTCAAGCCACTCCTTTCTGACGTGTAATATTTCTGTTGAAAAATCTGCTGATAGCCTTATGAGTTTTCCCTTGTTCATAACAAGTTGTTTTTCTCTTGCTGCTTTTAGGATTTTCTCTTTATTCTTAAGTCTACTGTTTTAATTCTAGTATGTTTTGATGTGTGCCTTTTTGGATTTATTTATTTGAAGGTCTCTGGTCTCCCTGGACCTGGACCTCCCATGTCTATTTCCTTCTCCATATGAGGGAAATTTTCAGCCATTACTTCTTCAAGTATTTTTTCTGTTTTTATTTCTTATCTTTCAGAGATTTTATATGCAAATATCATTCCATTTGATGTTGTCCCAAAGATCTCTTAAGGTATCCACTTTTTATTTATTTTTCAGTTTTGCTGTTCCTCACATAACTTTGTCTTCCAGCTCCTGATTTTTTCTTACACACAGTCCAGCTCCTGTTGGACTAATCTAATGTTTGGTGTTTGTTTTTTTTTTAATTCAGTTATGCTTAGTATTCTCTATATCTTTGTTGAAATCTGCTCTCTGTTCATCCATTCTTCTCCTCAGTTTAGTGAACATTTTTGTCACAAATACTTTTAATTCTTCACCATGTTGACTTCTTATCTCTGTTTTATTAGGTCTTTTACTGAGGTTTTGTCTATTGCTCAGCTGACTGTGAGGTCCAGATGGAAGTCATGAGTGATGGGGCTCTCAGTATGGTATGCATACTAGCAACTGCAAGTTAGATGGAAATGTCTAAAATAATGCTCGCCAAAAACAGTATTAGCAGGATAGTTTGAGATCACAAAAAAGACTCCCACTGATGTTTTAGTTCCCCAGTAGAATCCCAAATAGTTCCTGTCTCTCTCGTACATTCTTTAAGATGAGTAGGAAATGGCAACCCATTCCAGTATTCTTGCCTGGAGAATCCCATGGACCGAGGAGCCTGGTGGGCTACAGTCCACAGGGTCACAAAGAGTTGGACACGACTGAGTGACTCACTTTCACTTTTCTTTTCAATAAAGTTTATGCACATTTCAGTCTGGTGTTTTGGGACTGATTTTGAGTCAAGTCTTCATGCAAGCCCTTGATGAGATTTTCCATTTGCTGTAATTTTACAGCTTTCCTTGATATATTCCCCATGGTTATTTTAAAATCAAGTGTTTTGGGGGTTTTTCTGTCCTATATAGGGTCCTATAAACACACCTTTGTGATCCTTCTCAGTTGTTGACTGCCACTGCTGAGTAATGGTTTCTTCCTTTAGTCTGATCATATATCTGTGTCTACTGTCTATCCTGATGCTATATTTTTACCCTTTGCTCTGGCTATTGTTCCTTTAATTTTTATGTTCCTTTCACAGGGACTTATTCCACATGTGATTGTAGATTTGCTGTGTCCATGGAAGGAACTATACTGTCAGAAATCTCATTTTTATCTGTTTTATATATATATCCATCTCAATGGAAGTTTGTGCTTGAGCACAAGTAAATAAATAAATATTCTTGAACCAATTGACATAAAATTGTTTTCTTGTGACCTCAGAGTCAAAAAGTAATAGTAAATTAAGAATATCTTCCTTGAATGAATGATAGCATAGTGTGACAAAACTTTCTGTGGCTGGTTTTCCAAGAAAGTGGAAGTTTTCAACTTCTTGAATGATGGTGGGTCTACCTTGGTCCCAAAGGTAAAAACTAATTTCTTAAGGCAATCTATAATTGAAATCAACCTCAGGAAGTATTGGAAATAGTGGGCTATAACACAAACAGATTTTATTAATTTGTCTTGATTTTTGTGTGGCCACATCAGGCCTTAAGCAAACCAACGTTTACCTTGTGTCCAACTTTACCTATTATATCCATCTCTCATTTGTGTATCCCACAGAGTTATGGAGTGGAGCAATTATTCCATGTATGCTGACTTTGTCCTCTTGGGCTTGTTCAGCAACACACGTTTTCCCTGGCTTCTCTTTGCCCTTATCGTCTTGGTATTTGTCATCTCAATAGCCAGCAATACAATGATGATCATTCTCATCCACCTGGACTCCCGCCTCCACACTCCCATGTATTTCCTGCTCAGCCAGCTTTCCATCATGGATATCTTGTACATTTCCACCATTGTGCCCAAGATGCTGGTTGACCAAATGGTAGACCAAAGGGCCATTTCTTTTGCAGGATGCACTGCCCAGCACTTTCTCTATCTGACCTTGGCAGGAGCTGAGTTCTTTCTTCTAGGACTCATGTCCTATGACCGCTATGTCGCCATCTGCAATCCTCTGCGCTATCCTGTCCTTATGAACCGCAAAGTCTGCTTGTTGATTGTGATGGCAGCCTGGCTGGGAGGGTCCATAGATGGCTTCTTACTTACACCAGTCACCATGCAGTTCCCTTTCTGTGCTTCTCGGGAAATAAATCACTTCTTCTGTGAGGTACCTGCTCTTCTGAAGCTCTCCTGTACAGATACATCAGCCTATGAGACAGCCATGTATGTCTGCTGCATTATGATGCTCCTCATTCCTTTCTCTGTCATCTCAGCCTCTTACACAAGGATTCTCATTACTGTTTACAGAATGAATGAGGCAGAAGGGAGAAAAAAGGCAGTGGCCACTTGCTCCTCACACATGGTAGTTTCAGTCTCTTTTATGGGGCTGCCATGTACACCTATGTGCTACCTCACTCTTACCATACTCCTGAGCAGGACAAGGCTGTGTCTGCTTTCTACACTATCCTTACTCCCTTGCTCAACCCACTTATTTACAGTCTCAGGAACAAAGATGTCACAGGGGCCCTACAGAAAGCTCTGGGAAGGTGCTCATCCTCAGGAAGGTAACCACCTTCCAAAGAAACTGCATTTGCTACTAGAGGTTTGAAGAAGAAGATATAAGACTTAATTGTCATCTTTGGATTTAAACATTGCCTGCCTGGGATTTAGAAAGCCTACAGTAGCATTTTGAAGATTTCAGCGTCTTTTGAAACATAAGAGGATTCTACAAAATGGTGTTAAATGAAACTGGAATAAAATAGGGGTTTCAGTAGACGGTTTCACCCATACGCTTTCGACAAATTTTGTATCCCACTGAACAGATGTTTGTTTCCTGCCATGGTCTGTCATGGCAAAAGAAATGCTAATCTTCTGCTATTCCTCTAGCTTCTCATTACAGTTTCTTTTTAGACATCATACAAATTGACTACTTCAAAGACGTCAATATGTCCAATATTATTTTGATTGCATTCAAATGCTATTTTAATAACTAACTGAATGATTTACAAATGATGGTTTTAGCCTTCCAAAACATTTAATTCAATCAAGCCAGTATTGGCAGTATCATTATTTTAAAAATTGGTTTGACTTTATATAATTAATTTTTCAACTGAATTCTATTAGACACAATAGTAAACATCAATTTCTGGAAGAGACCAATACCTTTACTTTTTTTCCCATGAAGTTTTGCTAAAATAATCTCAGAATAATGGACCAATGTGCTTTTAAGATGGGTAAACATGGATGGCTTCTACGTTTTCTATCCTTCCTAATGATATAATTTAATAGGAAGATCCAGGATAGTTTGAAATCATATCTTTTTCACTGTATTTAAATTGCCTAATGACCTCATATACTGTCTCTTATACACATCTTGAGTCAAGTCTTCATACTATGTTTGTGAAAAATAATACTGTTTAGCATTTCTAAATGTAAAAATTTGTCCTATTTTCTCTCAATAACACCTATATTATAATCAGAAGTTGGAGTCAAATTTAAAGACTCCACCATTTTGCCCAAATTTCCTAGAAACCTTCAACCTAGTCCTTGGAATTTAATTTCTAACATTTGTGTCATGGAGAGAAGGATTCATGCCAAGATTGGAAATTTTGGCTTTTTATGATATAGGAATAGTGAATATGCTTTACAAATAGCTTCTGGATAGAAAAGAAATAGATTGGAAAAACTGTACTCACACTTTAAAAGATACCTTGGTATTATAACACTTATTAAACTTTAATTACAGACTTGAAATTAATTTTTTCAACCTCTTTATGTCCAGTTGAACAAATTAATTTTATTTCTTGAAACACTCTTTTTCAAGGTATTAAATTAGAACATTCTAACTTAATTCTTACCTCAGAGGAATAATTTTAAAAGAACACGGTATAACTGGTGCAAAACAACGTTAGCTTTGGAAGGTGCTATATGCCATGAGGTATTATTATAACTGACTCAAACACTATAAACAGGAGGCAGTGAAACCTGCTTTCTTCACCCATTTCTATACCAGAAGTGGTCTTGTCTCTTGACATTGTACTTAACATAGCATTTCCTCTTGCAGAGATGAGGTTACAGGAGTGATTAATGTCCTCTAACTCTACCATAAGACCTTTATTAAAACATTCAGAAACTGTTTCAAGGACTGATGTTAGTCTGTCCACAGTACATACTTGTGATAAAATGATAGCTTACAGTGAATGATGTTAGAGTTGTGATCTCCGAAGATTTAGCTTCAGGTTCAGGGACCAGGCTTGATCACTCAAGAACTTTTGTGTAGCACAGTTTTATTAAAGTGAAAAAGGGCAGAGAAAACTTCTGACATAGACATTAGAAGGGGGATGGAGTGTGCTCCCCTTGCTAGTCTTATCAAGGCCTTATATACTTTTACCAAACTGACTCCCACAACAGACACCTTAAATAAACAAGATTAGAACTAATAATAGAAAGATCTTAACAGACCCACTCTTGAAACAAATGTCTTAAGATAACAAGATTAGCCAGAATGTTCTTCTTACAAAGGAGAAACATGTCCTTGAGTAAGATACATTGTTGTTATATAGTCTTTAGTACAGGGTTTAAGGGAAAACATACTCTTGAGCCATTAGCTCTGGGCTTAAAGAAAAACCATTTTACCAAATAGGAAAAGGAGTGCGTCAAAGCTGTATATTGTCACCCTGCTTATTTAACTTATATGCAGAATACATCATGAGAAAGAGTGGGCTGGAAGAAGCACAAGCTGAAATCAAGATTGCTGGGAGAACTATCAATAACCTCAGATATGCAGATGACACCACCCTTATGGCAGAAAGTGAAGAGCAACTAAAAAGCCTCTTGATGAAAGTGAAAGAGGAGAGTGAAAAAGTTGGCTTAAAGCTCAACATTCAGAAAACAAAGATCATGGCATCCGGTCCCATCACTTCATGGGAAATAGATGGGGAAACAGTGGAAACAGTATCAGACTTTTTTGGGGGGGGGGGCGCTCCAAAATCACTGCAGATGGTGACTGCAGCCATGAAATTAAAAGACGCTTACTACTTGGAAGAAAAGTTATGACCAACCTAGATAGCATATTCAAAAGCAGAGACATTACTTTGCTGACTAAGGTCCGTCTAGTCAAGGCTATGGTTTCTCCAGCAGTCATGTATGGATGTGAGAGTTGGACTGTGAAGAAGACTGAGCACCGAAGAATTGATGCTTTTGAACTGTGGTGTTGGAGAAGAATCTTGAGTCCCTTGGACTGCAAGGAGATCCAACCAGTCCATTCTGAAGGAGATCAGCCCTGGGAATTCTTTGGAAGGAATGGTGCTGAAGCTGAAACTCCAGTACTTTGGCCACCTTATGCAAAGAGCTGACTCATTGGAAAAGACTCTGATTCTGGGAGAGATTGGGGGCAGGAGGAGAAGGGAACAACAGAGGATGAGATGGCTGGATGGCATCACTGACTCTATGGACATGAGTCTGAGTGAACTCTGGGAGATGGTGATGGACAGGGAGGCCTGGCGTGCTGCGATTCATGGGGTTGCAAAGAGTAGGACACGACTGAGCGACTGAACTAAACTGAACTGATACTCTTGAGCCATTAGCTCTGGGCTTAAAAAGAAAAAGCATTTTATCTGACTAAGAGGAAAGAATGTAGAAAAAAAAAAAATTTGTTCTTTCTCCTCCTTGAGAGCCCCAGGCCCCTTTCTCCTCCTGGAGGGCCCTGGACCCTTTTCTCTTTGAGGGCCTCTGACTCCTTATCAATCTACCTAAATTAGCTCTCTCAGAAACAATGGTCATTGCCTCTAGTGTATCATGAGAGGATAGATAGCCTAATCTCACTTCACACTAAATTCTACGTGACTTCAGAAGCTGAAGAAAACAAGCAAGAAGACCCTATATAAAGAACGCTTCTTGGAAGGGAACTATATAGCCACCTGTGTAGGGGTTGATGATTCCTCTCTTTTTCCACACAGTGAATTAAAAGGGGCCAGAGGATATTTATTTTTCTTTTGTTAGGTAGTTAGAATAGGAATAGGAGTCCAGAATGGTGGGACTAAAAGAAAAGGAAGGGAAAAGTCTGTGAAAATAGAGCAAAGAAAGTTCCAAGGACCAGAGTGAGGACCTCAGGTAGAACAAACAGCACTCCCGGCTAGCCCAATTTGCATAGGGCAGGCCCGGCGAGGAAAAAACATATAAAAAGAGGAGCCAAAGGGCCGGGGCCCCCTCTTTTCTCATCTTTGTTTCAGCATGCCCTCACACCTTGAGAGTGTATTTTCCTGCTATTTTCTAAATAAAATTGAGCTGTAACACAGAGCTGTTAACACCAATCTGTCTAAAAGCTATAACAGGGTCTGTCCAAGAGCTGTGATGCGCTAAGGGCTTTAATGTCCATTGCTTCAAATTTTTGCTGTGATGAGACTGAACCGAAGAGATTACACTTGCCTGACACTTTCCAGCTTAGAGACACTTATAGTTGTCACTCATATAATACAAACTAAATGCATAAAATAAATGTTATATGTCTTATAATGCATTTGTTTTCAACATCAGTCCAGTTTCTCCCCTCTACAGTAGTGTTAGTAAATCCAAGGCATATTTGGACATAGTAAAATCTTCTTTTCCTCAATATTTGCTTTTTTTCTCCTTTTTTTCTGCAAATTATTTATCTTCCCCAATTTATACCTCTCCCCCTTCCATTCTTAACAGTTCTTACTTCCCAAACACATTCCTCTTTTTTTCCTCTCTCTCTCCCTTGCTCTTGCACTTTATTCCTTTTTTTTTTTTTTTTTATTTTATTGACTATGCTCCAGCTCTCATTGCTCTTGGTAGTGATGCTGTTCTTCTCTAGTGAATCATGGGATTTTAATTATTCTAGATTACTAGAATAACTAGGGGTTTGGGGATTTCAGGGACTTTTAAAATGGGCTTCTGAAGTGTGCTGGCAATAAAATGAAAGAGATGAGGTATTAATATAAAAGAATTTTAATAGAAACTACTTAACATAGATGTGTTTGTCTTGGTTAGATGTACTTAACTGTATCCAGAAGGTTTGCATAATGGAAAATGTAGACAAATCTAATGGTAGTTTCTTAACTGTGTGCTAAATAGGCCTCTTCGGTTCTGCTATTTCAACATAATTTTTAGTCTAAGAGTTCAAAAAAGGTACTGAATCACTTTTTTGAATCACTGAAACTAACACAATGTTGTTAATCAACTATGATCCATTATAAAATGAAAATGTAAATTAAAAAAGAAAGCTATAGTCTGAAGAAATTAAAAAGTAAAATAAAATATATGGATTTTCCCCAGCATTGAGAATCTACTATTCCACAGTGAGCAAGGTAAATTTAGAGAAAATTGTTTGCATCTCTAAGCAGAGTAGCAGAGACCTCATTCTCAGCCTATGATTGGGCATTCTTTCTGTCTTACTTGCCTGATCCTTCATGTGTGCTCTGGGTAAGTTTTGTCATCTGCTTATGACTGCTTCTTTGATATTTGCATCAACATGTTTTTACTTAGACTTATATTTTAGTAACTCCCAGTCTTTGTTTAGAGATATCCCAGAGCATCTTCCATAATCTCAAGAGAAATAGAAATACACTAAACATGATTTTCTTCACTGTCTTATTTGTAAACAATAGATAATATTGTCTATTTTGGTTATAGTGAGGGATTATTTCAGATGAAGTAAGCATAATAAAGCAATGAGAATTAAAAAGGAAAAGAAAGGAACATTACTTGAATTCTGCATCATAGGAAATTTGAGTCCAAAATAACCTTAGAGGTGATTGTGCCAAACTTTTTCATTTAATAGATGGAAAAGCAAACCCTGAGAACAGAATCCTATTCCCAAAAACATATGAGAAATGATAGAACTGCAGTTGCAATCGAGGAATCCTTATTCTAGTTTCATGGATATTTAGCATATCCTCTAAGGCTTCGTGGAGAAGGCAATGGCACCCCACTCCAGTACTCTTGCCTGGAAAATCCCATGGATGGAGGAGCCTGGAAGGCTGCAGTCCATGGGGTCGCCGAGGGTCGGACACGACTGAGCGACTTCACTTTCACTTTTCACTTTCGTGCATTGGAGAAGGAAATGGCAACCCACTCCAGTGTTGTTGCCTGGAGAATCCCAGGGACAGGGGAGCCTGGTGGGCTGCCGTCTATGGGGCTGCACAGAATTGGACACAACTGAAGTACCTTAGCAGCTTAGCAGCTAAGACTTTGTATTTAGTCATTCTCACCAGAAGATGGATGAGTTACGTGATTTATGAGTCATTGTTTAGATTAAATATTCTGGCAGCTTTGGAATTTTTCCTCCCAGGTCTCTCAGTGTCTTCACACTTTTTTCTTTATGTATGAAGTTCCAGTTAGGTAACATGATATGTGCCTCTGTCTTTCGAGAACATCAGCAGAGAACTAAACTGTTTAGAAATTTAGAAAGAGCTTCCTAAAAATATATTAATTTAGGTCTTATCATGATAAATACTGGAATTTTGTCCAAGAATTCACTCTAAAGGCCACGTAGCACTTTGGAATGGGGTGGGAAAACAAAATTATCTGAGATTAAACAAAACATCTAGAATTTAAGAGAACACATGTATACCTGTGGTGGATTCGTGTTGATATATGGCAAAACCAATACAATATTGTAAAGTAATTAGCCTCCAATTAAAATAAATAAATTTATATTTTTTTAATTTTTAAAAAAGAATTACTATCTTATAATATAGGTCTATTAAGAACTGTTACTGGAAAAGGCTAAAGGAGAAGAAGGGTATTAGTAGGAAAAGAGATAAAAGAGAAAGATGAGCAAGAAAAAAAGAAAGAAAACCTTGAGAAGTTACAAAATATCTATCATATATAAATAATTTAGACTCTGATACTTTACCAACACAAATTGTCATGTTCAGAAGATTTGTTATTATTCTTTGTAAACTTGGTAATAATAATAGAAGACCAACTTGTTATAGCAGCACTTCTCAACCATTTTCCTGACATGGACATCAAAAAAAAAAAAAAAAGGTAGTCATTGGGATAAATTGAGGTGGTTATTGACTGCCAAATCAATTTCCTGCTGGCTATACCTGCTCAGGTATTATCAGGCCCATTTAGCGTTGAGGATATCAATGCTGCTGCTGCTGCTACTGCTGCTAAGTAGCTTCAGTTGTGTCGGACTCTGTAAAATCCTATGGACAGCAGCTCACCAGGTGCCTCTGTCCACAGGATTCTCCATGCAAGAATACTGGAGTGGGTTGCCATTTCCTTCTCTAGGGACATCAATACCTGGTTGTAAACCATTGGTGGCTCTGTATTGAGCTACATCACACTGGAAGGAAAAGGATATTCAAAAAACTCTATTTCTAATTGAAGGGCTTTTATATTTTTTGATAAGTGATATAAATTATTCTTTAAGAAGCATTAGCCAGTTATTGAATAGCATTCTAAATGGCTAGAAAATTTTACCACATGTGATAAATCTAGCCTTGGTAAATTCAAAAAAAAAAAAAAAACTGAAATCATTCCAAGCATCTTTTCTGACCACAATGCAGTAAGATTAGATCTCAATTACAAGAGAGAAACTATTAAAAATTCCAACATGTGGAGGCTGAACAACACGCTGCTGAATAACCAACAAATTATGAAAGAAATCAAAAAAGAAATCAAAATATGCATAGAAATGAATGAAAATAAAAACACAACAATCCAAAACCTGTGAGACACTGTAAAAGCAGTGTCTAGAGGAAAGTTCATAGCAATACAGGCATACCTCAAGAAACAAGAAAAAAGTCAAATAAATAACCTAACTCTAAACCTAAAGCAACTAGAAAAGGATGAAGGGAAGAACCCCGGGGTTAGTAGAAGGAAAGAAATCTTAAAAATTAGGGCAGAAATAAATACAAAAGAGACCATAGCAAAAATCAACAAAGCCGAAAACTGGTTCTTTGAGAGGATAAATAAAATTATAAAACATTATCCAGACTCATCAAGAAATGAAGGGAGAAAAATCAAATCAATAAAATTAGAAATGAAAATGGGGAGATCACAACAGAAGTTTTAACTTTAGAATGATCTTTGCTTTCATCTCTACATTACATTGGGCTTCCCTGGTAGCTCAGAGGTTAAAGCATCTGCCTGCAATGTGGGAGACTCAGGTTTGATCCCTGGGTTGGGAAGATCCCCTGGAGAAGGAAATGGCAACCCACTTCAGTATTCTTGCCTGGAGAATCCCATGGACTGAGGAGCCTGGTGGGCTACAGTCCACAGGGGCACAAAGAGTTGGACATGACTGAGTGACTCACTTTCACTTTCTACATTACATGCTTTTTTTATTCTTAAGAGATGCCAGGGTTAGATAAGTAGTTTTATGAAAACAAAAAAATGTCAAGAAGTAATTATAACTTTTGCTTTGGAAAAGAATAGACTCTCTGGTAAGAGGATTGGACTTTGGCTGATCTTTCTCTTATGCACAAGGTGAGCCCAGTAAATATAGATTAATTACTAACCTAGGGATTTCTCCTGCAAGATGCTGAAATCTAATATTAATTAAATGCTTACTTTTATCTTAGCCCCACCTTCATATCCAAGTATTTTAAAAGGCTGCTATTTCAATGTTGCCTAGCTAAGGTCTGGACTCAATTGCTCTGAGGTAAGAGTTAATAGTTTCATGGAAACCAAATAGAACATTTCCCATACACTATAATATTTTCTTTAGGCATCATTCTAAGACTATTAGAAACTATCTTCAGGTTTATGAAGGATAAATTTGTACCTTCAGTTCTCAGAAAAGGGATACTTTAGCATGAAATAGGAAGCAGAGGGGAATCTGCTATCAGTTTATGGGTGCTTGAAAGAATTTACTAAAGATTAAAAGAGCATGCAAAAAAAGCTGATGGTTGAAAGATCTAGCTTAGCATTCATGATGAGTAATTTTTAGACTTTAATGTCTAAGATATGTATTACTAATGAAAAGCATGGATTCCCCTCTGAATATGTTTTCCTTTCCCCCTCCCCCCCGCCCCCCTGAATATTTTTAAGGCAAGAGCTAACCTTTTTGTATGGAAAAAGATGTGGGTAGAGGTTTTTGCATCCTTAAAGGAGATTAAAATATATTGAATTATTTCTTTTTATTATTATTATTTTCTAAGCTCCCTTCTCCCTTCTTTACTCCATAGGCATGGTCATATGCTCTCATAGTGCTCAAAAGATAAAATCTATTTTTTTTTAATAGACAAGCAGCATTTCTTAAAGAAATTCCCTTAAAATATTTTACCATGGTCCTATCAGAGACCACTGGGCTGAATCACAGAAGCAGAATAGGATTGTGTCTACATGTCAGAAACTTAGATCACATCATGCAATAATGAGCACGTTACACTTAGAGCTAAAAGTATCAGCTTTTTATGTTCCTCTGTCATTTCTGGTCTTGTGCAGTTGTTTCTTTCCTCTAATTCTTTACTCCCCTATAGCACTAGCAGAGTAGAGAGTAGATGTCCCCTGTGCCTGATCCTTTGATTTCTGTTTCCTTCTGCACAAACTGACACCACTACTCAGAAGGATATATCTCTATCAATCAAAATAAGTAGCTGTCCTGGCATCTGAGAGCTTTAAATTTAGACCCTTCATGCAATATTCCAGGAAGCCAGATATACGCATTGTCTCCGGACCACTGACCACACCTTTCAGTCAGTTCAGTTCAGTCACTCAGTTGTGTCCAACTCTTTGAAACCCATGGACTGCAGCATGCCAGGCTTCCCTGTATATCACCAACTCCTGGAGCCTACCCAAACTCACGTCCATCAAGTCAGTGGTCACATCCAGCCATCTTAAACCTTGTTGTTCCCTTCTCCTTCTGCCTTCAGTCTTTTCCAGCATCAGGGTATACCTTTAACAGTATGCTTTAGGTAAGTTGGCACCTGGTATTAGAACTACTCTTTATGATTAACTATATGTACATATTTAAATCTTCTGTATCTTACGATGTTTTAACATCTTAACATTTCTAGCTGTGGAGAGACTGCCCCTCCCTGGACTAGTCAGCTATTAGAGATAGCAAAGTCTTAGCTTGTCTTTGATATGAAAACTAAACTATCTGGAATCAGACCTTCTCCCTGTCAATTGTACATACAGTGAATCAGAAAGGATTGGTCTAAGACCTCCTTATCTTCGGTAGTCCTCCCTGATCTCACTTGAAGGCTTCTTTTTACAAGATGTTGCAAGGATCTGAATTGTGTCCAGATTCTGTGGCTTCTTTAAGAATAATTTTAGGCTTATTGTCCTGAAACATTCCGCTTCTACCAGCTAGCACCTTGCACAGGAACCCTCTTTAATCTCTTTACCTTTACTCTCCACGTGGCATATCAGAGAAAATATCAAGGCCTCTTGCAAAACTTACCCATCCTTTCCCATGGCAGAGATTCAGAGTCTCCACTCACAGTGCTCTTCTTACCTTGGCTGGATCTTCCCATACCCTAGCCTCTGCCATACCAGGTGGTTATGTAGCTATACTAGATGGTCAGTTCTGAAGGTGGGGCATTCTCTGTCTTGAACAACAGAAAAGCCTGAACCTGGGGCATGCAGATACAAAGTTTCAATTTTTTTCTTCTAATTTTTAGAAGGATTGTAATTAAAGAAGGAAATGGTAGAAAATTTGAGACTAGGGAATAATGATGATAGTAGTAGAAAGGTTATCTAATGGGGAATGGAATCCAGTATCTTGTATGTGTAAATCAAATCACACATTACATTAAACAGTCAGTATTGTTACACTAATGTTAAAATTAGATACTAGGAACTGATGCAAATAGATTAAATCATGACATGTCATTGTGCTCATAATGTAGGTGCTGCCATGTCAAATATTCCGCAGTACAATGCTAAATACATATTTTGATCATGTGTCACATTAGTTTTATATATTTGATTCACTGACAAAAGTAATACATACACCTTTGTGCTAAGCCTCTTAGTATGCTATTCCTCTAACAGGATCTATTTCCTACTCTTAAATATTCTCTCTCTTACACACACACACACACACACACACACTCACATATACACAGAGAAGCAGCTTGTATCCAAATTGAGGTTTTTATTCACTGAAACTCTGATTGTTTTAGAAATAAAATTAGCTTACAACATATCTTTCTGCTCCTTCAGTTTTATTAATATATTTTAACATTCTAGGATCTACTCTAAGAAAGGATCCAGAGTTTGAAAATTTTGCATTCCTTAATCAAAGAGTTCTGAGGCAATGAGAATATTTACCATTTTGAATATTCTGTAGACTCCAATCTGAGTGTATGTGTGAAATAAATTTCTCTGACCCATATTTTGATTGCAAAGCAGCTTTTCCTTAGGCAATTTCCAGATTATTTGGCTATCTCAGTTTTTCAATGTATTTTCAAAGTGATGATTAAGAGTGGATTTGATACTGTCAGTAGTGCACATAAAATCTACAAAGTGTTTAAGTAAAAAAAAGGATTGTTGATCAAGATAAAGTTATTGTCTGCCTGCATGAATATTTTTATCCCAACCAGTTATTGCAGAGCTCCATAAACACAGTTTTAATTCTAATATCTTAAATTTAATTTCTGTGTCTATTATTCAGAGCTGTGGCTTTCACAAGTAAATCTTTCACATATTTAAAAAGGCAGTAGTATCAAACTTATTGAAAGCTAATATTTGATATTTAGGTAAGGTTTATACTGGTTTACCCAGGCATTTGTTTTTCCCCTTCTCAGTTGAAAAGTATATTAAAGTTTCAACACAGGCCAACATAAAATTGCTTTTTACTTTCTTCCTCTGAAATTTTGCTCATTTATCCAGCCTATAGTGTAATTACATCTTTAATAAGCACTCAGGAAAAGTCTCAGTATTGTTCCTAATAGTTCTGCTTCAGCATAAAGATTAATTCATTCTTAATACCTCAAAGATTATATATTTATTTAAAAGTCCAGATAAAGTATTAGTAACTATGCTGCTGTATGGCAAAACCAATACAGTGTTGTAAAGTAAAAAAGACAAAAAAATGTATTAGTAACTAATATATTTTATAGAGATATACTTCTTCAGTAATTCTGTCACCAAAATGAAGAGATGTACACTACAGAAATGTACACTATAAAACAATGGTAGTAATAAAATGTTCCTGAATATATCTAAGAAGTGCACTTTTACATTTCTCAAGAATAAAAGATACAAGAGCTCATTCCATCTAGTTCAACTGAGTTTTTTCCCTCAATTCAGGAGTCTCAATTCCATCTAGAGTTGCCTTTACTTATAACATAGAGGATAGATAACAATGTAGAAATATAATTGTTAAGGAATTTAAAATAAAAAACAAAGCAAGTAGTAATGGATTCCTAGGGCGATATAAAATTTTCATAATTTCAGAATATCAGAAAAACTATTAATGTTTGGCTGAATAATAATTAAAAAGTTGCTTAGGTCACTATGAAATGATATGAGGCCATTCTACGTCATAAAATCTCAGTCCATTCAGTGGTGTCAATCAGAAAGACCACAATGATGAAGAATCCAAAGCCTTGTTTGTAGAATACATTTAGAGTGGTACTCATTTGATATTTACAACCTTAAATTATTCTGTGAGAAAAAAAAATGGACCCAAGTACTTAAAATGACCTGTGCCTAAAACATGAACTTCCTTGACAGAAAAACATCTAACCATATGCCACAAATATAGACCATTAATTAAAGTTTGTAGTACTGCCTTGTTAATTCCTGATGTTTCAACCATTTACAAAGCAGCTTAATTATAATAGCAGCCAAATTATCTAAATTTATTGGTTTGATGCTTATTCTGTATCAGTTTATGAAATCACAAATGGATGTCCGTGATGTTAACAATGCAATATTAAATGGCAGAGTGCAATTTAAATTTAATCTACCCATACATATTGATTGCAAGGCAATATGAAGGGTAAGGCACAGTTATCAAACCGAAGAAATTTTTATTCTAAAATAAGATTATAAAATATATACAGAAGATAGTTCAAAATAAAAATAAAGAAAAATTTAAAAACAATACTGTATATGTTATTACATTTATATCTTATATCAGCCTACAGAGATATCGACCTATGATAACTTTTCACAAGTGATGAAACTGAGTTAGTTTATAGATTAATTTTTCTGTCCAATGTTACATAGACAATTAATGCCAAAACTGGAACTCAATATGATTCTGAACTGATGTTCTTTCCTTTATCTCACTCTGCTTCTGACATACTATCCATGGTAGGTCCTCCCTAAATTTTGGATTATTAATTAACCTAACAACTTCTGTCTTTGCAATTCTAGGAGCTATTATGTGATGTAAACATGGAGATGGTTCTTCAAAATTCCACTGACTTCATCCTCTTGGGCCTCATCACACATCCCACATTCCCTGGGTTTATCTTTGCAGTGGTCTTCTCCATCTTTCTGGTGGCTGTAACAGCCAACATGGTCATGATTCTGCTCATTCACACAGACTCCCACCTCCACACGCCCATGTACTTCCTGCTTAGCCAACTGTCCATCATGGACACTGTCTACATCTGCATCACTGTCCCCAAGATGTTGCAAGACCTCTTGTCCAAGGAAAAGACCATCTCCCTTCTGGGCTGTGCACTTCAGATCTTCCTCTACTTGACTCTGATCGGAGGGGAATTCTTCTTACTGGGCCTCATGGCCTATGACAGGTATGTGGCTGTGTGCAACCCTCTTCGATATCCTCTCCTCATGAACCGCAGGATTTGTTTGTTTATGGTGGTGGGTTCCTGGGTTGGTGGCTCCTTGGATGGGTTCATGCTGACTCCTTTTACCATGAGCTTCCCTTACTGTGGGTCCCGAGAGATCAATCACTTTTTCTGTGAGATCCCAGCAGTACTGAAGCTGTCCTGTGTTGACACATCACTCTACCAGACCCTGATGTATGCCTGCTGCGTGCTGATGCTACTCATCCCTATATCCATCATCTCTGTTTCCTACACACGCATCCTGCTCACCGTGCATCGGATGAACTCTGCTGAGGGCCGGCGCAAAGCCTTTGCTACCTGTTCGTCCCATATTGTGGTGGTGATCATTTTCTATGGGGCAGCTTTCTACACCAATGTGCTGCCCCAATCATATCACACACCAGAGAAAGACAAGGTTGTTTCTGCCTTCTACACCATACTCACTCCAATGCTCAACCCACTCATCTACAGCTTGAGAAATAAAGATGTTGCTACAGCTCTAAGGAGAATACAGGGGAGATGTACATACTCCCAGAAAGTCACAGCAGGGGATGTATCCAAGAAATACTAGAAGGAGCTGGGTACAACTTTCTTGGTACTGTGGCTACTGGCACACAGTAATTCTAGAAAATACGCTGTTGGTTCTGAAAAATATTCACTATCATTTTCACAATCCTGAATTATACCAGGCAAAATAATTCTTTTGACACCAACACTTAAGAACTATAGCTGAACACAGCCAGTATCTCAGCAACAGCCAACTCACTTGTCTGAATTCACTAACAGATATCTCTGAGAGCATTTTCTTCATGTAGCATTATAAATCATCCCAGTCATTCAAAACATCCCTTTGAAAGTCCTGAATGGATATTTTTATGTTACATATTTTCATGTGTCTTTTGTGTCTGTATTTGTGACAAATTTTTGAATAGAAAATGCAAGGAATTATTTTCATGTCCTTTTTGATTTAAAGTCAAATGTTCGATACAAATTAAATATTTTCTGATGACTATAGTCTATGTGGCACCTCTAGTTAGAAAACTTTTGTAAGAATAATTTAGTTGGGTTTGGGGTTCAGTATTCTTTGTTATCTTTTATAAATGTCTGTGTTCTCTAATCTCTAAATTTAAACTATCATAACTTTATTCATGTAGAGTTCATTATGTGTCTGGAAATCATTAAATATTTCTGATTGATTAAATTTGACTTCTATTATTATTAAGATAGACATTGATATAATCCTGTAGTAACTTCCATTTATTCCCTAATAAAATGACTTATGAAACAAAACATGAATAAATCAAAATCTTTTGTTAGTTAAAACAGCTCCAGATGTGTATAAGAGACAGAGATAAAGTTATTCAAAAGCAGAGACATTACTTTGCCGACTAA
>SJYC01119551.1:0-16845 GCA_006408675.1 Madoqua kirkii
TCAACCCACTCATCTACAGCTTGAGAAATAAAGATGTTGCTACAGCTCTAAGGAGAATACAGGGGAGATGTACATACTCCCAGAAAGTCACAGCAGGGGATGTATCCAAGAAATACTAGAAGGAGCTGGGTACAAACTTTCTTGGTACTGTGGCTACTGGCACACAGTAATTCTAGAAAATACGCTGTTGGTTCTGAAAAATATTCACTATCATTTTCACAATCCTGAATTATACCAGGCAAAATAATTCTTTTGACACCAACACTTAAGAACTATAGCTGAACACAGCCAGTATCTCAGCAACAGCCAACTCACTTGTCTGAATTCACTAACAGATATCTCTGAGAGCATTTTCTTCATGTAGCATTATAAATCATCCCAGTCATTCAAAACATCCCTTTGAAAGTCCTGAATGGATATTTTTATGTTACATATTTTCATGTGTCTTTTGTGTCTGTATTTGTGACAAATTTTTGAATAGAAAATGCAAGGAATTATTTTCATGTCCTTTTTGATTTAAAGTCAAATGTTCGATACAAATTAAATATTTTCTGATGACTATAGTCTATGTGGCACCTCTAGTTAGAAAACTTTTGTAAGAATAATTTAGTTGGGTTTGGGGTTCAGTATTCTTTGTTATCTTTTATAAATGTCTGTGTTCTCTAATCTCTAAATTTAAACTATCATAACTTTATTCATGTAGAGTTCATTATGTGTCTGGAAATCATTAAATATTTCTGATTGATTAAATTTGACTTCTATTATTATTAAGATAGACATTGATATAATCCTGTAGTAACTTCCATTTATTCCCTAATAAAATGACTTATGAAACAAAACATGAATAAATCAAAATCTTTTGTTAGTTAAAACAGCTCCCTTGGTCAATTTTCCTATTGTGAAAGTTTTCATCTAGTAGACTGGTCCTATTTTTCTACTAATTATCTTTTGCTTATATGATGTTTAATATATACAGTGTCCTAAAACAATAGAATGTTTATTTTAAAAGACCACAGTCACTAAGGACTGTCCATCCATTTACCTACTTAATTTTAACTTCCTTCTTATATGTAAGGCACTAAAATATGACAAATAAATTTTTATTCACCTGGTGTTTGTCTTGTTTTGCAATCAAAAGCTTAGAACATGCTGGGATCATTTTTGGGTGATTTTGTAATTGACAAAGATTAAGAATAGTTTACTGTATGTCATTGTAGTGTCAATGCAAAGTGAAAACTGTATACTTCATAGATGTTCATGTAAGTAAATCTCATTCTAATTAACATGCTAATCCAGGGTTCATTTTGCTTTGGAAGATACCCCCAAATTTGATCTTCTGCTGAAACAAATAACAAATAGAAAAGAGATGGAAGAATGGCTTAAATGGATGAATCTCTTCAAGTAGAGAAACTAATAAAACATTAATGAAAGAAATCAAAGATGATACAGATGAACAAATTACTATATTGTTGGATTGAAAGAATCAATATATTGAATATGACTTCAGTTCAGTTCAGTCGCTCAGTTGTGTCCTACTCTTTGCCACCCCATGAATCGCAGCACGTAGGTCTCCCTGTCTATCACCAACTCCCAGAGTTCACTCAGACTCACATCCATTGAGTCGGTAATGTCATCAAGCCATCTCATCCTCTCTCAGCCCCTTCTACTCCTGCCCCCAATCCCTCCCAGCATCAAAGTATTTTAAATGAGTCAACTCTTCACATGAGGTGGCCAGAGTACTGGAGTTTCAGCTTTAGCATCAGTCCTTCCAAAGAATTCCCAGGGATGATCTCCTTCAGAATGGACTGGTTGGATCTCCTTGCAGTCCAAGGGACTCTCAAGACTCTTCAACATCACAGTTCAAAAGCATTAATTCTTCAGCATTCAGCTTTCTTCACAGTCCAACTCTCACATCCATACATGACTACTGGAAAAACCATAGCCTTGATTAGACAGACCTTAGTTGGCAAAATAATGTCTCTGTTTTTGAATATGCTATCTAGGTTGGTCATAATTTTATTTTCAAGGAGTAAGGATCTTTTAATTTCATGGCTGCAGTCACCATCTGCAGTGATTTTGGAGCCCCCCAAAATAAAGTCTGACACTGTTTCCACTGTTTTCCCCATCTATTTCCCATGAAGTGATGAGACCGGATGCCATGATCTTCGTTTTCTGAATGTTGAGCTTTCAGCCAACTTTTTCACTCTCCTCTTTTACTTTCATCAAGAGGCTTTTTAGTTCCTCTTCACTTTCTGCCATAAGGGTGGTGTCATCTGCATATCTGAGGTTATTGATATTTCTCCCGGCAATCTTGATTCCAGCTTGTGTTTCTTCCAGTCCAGTGTTTCTCATGGTATATTCTGCATAGAAGTTAAATAAGCGGGGTGACAATATCTGTAGCTAAATAACAACTGGTGAATTCTAGGTGAAGCATGCTTGGATTTCATAATACCATTCTTTCACATTTCCTGTAGGTTTGAAATTAAAGGTAAAGATGTCAGTTCCACTATACTACATGATATATTTTGTGGAACTGATATATTTTGCTAGCGCTGAACATCTTTCAGAAAACATTTGACTTCCCCTGTCCAGAGCCCTAAGATGCATGTTCAGTGATCCTATTTCAGGGGACTTCAAAACAGGAAAAAAGCCTTGGGCACTGCAAGCCAAACACCAACAGTAAAAATATGTTCACACAAATGATGGTGCCTCAGTTGCATGGAATATTGTCCAGTGATTAGAACTGTAATGTGAAATGGTTCACACAGTCACATTAAACACTCAGGATAGACTCACTTCTGGCTGCAGGAATCATACTGGAGGGCTTTATAACAACTTTGGGATTTATTAATACCAATGTTGTTGCTTAGTCGCTGACTTGTGTCTGGCTTTTTGTGACCCCATGGATCATAGCCCACCAGGCTCCTCTGTCCACGGGATTTCCCAGGCAAGAATACTGGAGTGGGCTGCCTTTCCCTTCTCCAAGGGATCTTGCCAACCCAGGGTTAGAACCAGTGTCTCCTGCACTGGGAGGCAGATTCTTTACCATCTGGGCCACTAGGGAAGCCCTTTGCTAATACAATGGACTTTGTAAAGTAAAATGTGAAAATTGAGAAAGGATATTTCTGGCAGGGGGAACAGCAAGGAAAACAGTGAATGCATGGGCTCAGGTATGCGGAAGGAGCGGAAGGAGCCTGGCTGAAGTGTCAGTTCTGGAAAGACGGGAGTGCCTGATAAGACTGTTCAGCTAAGTCGAGGCCAGCCCATGGAAGGCTGTGGGTACCAGCGGGAGGCATAGGCCTTGATTCTGCCGGCCAGGCGGAGTCTCGGAAGGATGCTGACCCCACCCCCCCAGCCCCAACCTCTGCCTGAGGAAGGTGGCAGCAGTATCCCGCCCTGCTTTAGGGGGAGAAGCCTGGCAACAGTAAGATGAGGACTCACCCCACATCCAGGAAGCACACACAGGATGACCTCATGTGTGGGCAGCGGGAGCTCTGAGGGTGTCCTTCAACTTGTTCGGAAATAGGAGGGGCTGAGGTCCTGGCTTCTCAGCCTTCCCTTCAGCCCTAGGACGTCACTGGTTGCAGCTTTGGTCCGTAATTTCTTACCCTTCCCTGCAGGTGGCGCCGAGGCCCTGGGACAGACGCCCCTTCTACCAGATGCCAGCCATTGCCTCCTAAACTGGAATTCCAGAAACGCAGCCACTCTGCCTTGGTTTGACAGAGCAGGTGGTTCCCATGCAAGGTGATGGACGGTGAGAGGTACCCCAGACTAAGGAGAGCCTCCTTTTCTGCTCACCACTGCCTGCGAGACAAGGGGTGATAGAGCAATAGACAGACAGACCCCAATACCAGGCCTCTCCAGACCAATGCAATCTGTGTCCCCAGGGATGAGGGCCGCTGCTCTAGGGTCTTGTCCTTCATCACCTTAAAGTCAGATCACTGCCAAGCCAGAAACATTTACAACCTTTAGAGTGGAGAGGATGGAGTGTCAGGTCCCATGCTGGGAGGACACAGATGCTCCAGGGCCAGGAAACAAAGTTCCTACCTTGTTTCCTAACATAATGTACGGCCAGCCTGTTAACAGGTGGTGCAGTGGTAAAGAATCCCCCTGCCAATGCAGGAGGCACAGGTTCAATCCCTGGGTCGGGAAGATCCCCTGGAGAAGGAAATAGCACACTACTCCAGTATCCTTGCCTGGAAAATTCCATGGACAGAGGAGCCTGGTGGGCTACAGTCCATGCGGTCACAGAAGCGTTGGACATGACTGAGCGACTAAGCACACACAAGCTGTTAACATGGGGGATGCAGAAACACAGCGCTGAACCCCAAGTGTTGATGGTACAAGCTCAGTTTCCATTAGAACCTGGAGGTTCTATAAACTCTTGGGAAACTTCAATGAATTCATACCAATACCCTTGTTCTCCGGTGTCGCAAATCCAAATAAGATTATCCAGGCTTTCAGTACATGTTGACTGAAGCTCTACTATGTCCCTGACCCATTGTTGGTACAGAGATACGATATGTATCCACCCTCATTCATAGAGCTTACAGCTGGGGATGGGGAGCAGACAGTCAACAAATAATGTACAAATAAATACTCAAGTTAGTAGTTGTAAAAATCTTTTCTCTTCCTCCTTGAATTGCCTCACACGTGATGGTGCAGCTTTCAGTATGCCCTTGCTCTGGATGTTTTAGGCCTAACTTTGCTTCAAAGCCAGATTACCCAGGCTCCCAGCACAGCTTCATCCCCTGGTGGCTGTGTGATCTTGAGCAAGTTTATTAACCTCTCTGTGCTTCAGTTTCCTTACTTATAAAATATGAATGAGATAATAATAGTATTTACAGCTATCTAACCTGTTGTGAGGAATGAAGGACTCATAAAAAGTGCTCATCAGTTTTCGCCATATAAATGTTTGATGGGTTTATTCCTAGACATTTGAATTTTTTACTAAAGTTAAAAATTGTTTTCTAGATGCCAGCTGTTGTTATATGCAAATACATTTCATGTCCTGGTCTTTAGCCAGTTACCTTATAAATTCTGTCATTAATTTTAATAGGTTATCTATAGATTCTTTTTCAACTGTCTATGTATAGAGTCCTGTCACTTGTGAGAAACGACTCCTGTTTGTTTTCTGAGTCTCCAAACTTCGTCTTTGCTCGCTGTCCTGCCTGGGACATCCGCTGCAGTGCTGAGTTAGTGTGAAAGCCAGCCTTCTTTTCTTGTTCAATATATCATCATTATGTATTATTTTTGCTGTAAGATCCCCCCCTTTTTCGGGGGTAGATAATCTTTATCAAATAAAGCAGTGTCCTTTCAAAAGGACATCATGTTATTATAGGAAAGAAGTTAGAAACATTCTTTCCTGGTCCTGGAGCATCTGTGTCCACCCGGCATGGACCCGACACTCCATCTTCTCTGCTCTAAATGTTGTCCATTCTCACTTAGCATGACTTGGATGTGCTAAGTCGTGTCCATGACTTAAGTGTTTCAATTGTGTCCGACTCTTTGCCACCCCATGGCCCAGGACCCTGTCCATGGGATTCTCCAGGCAAGAATACTGGAGTATTGCCATGCCTTCCTCTCTTCCCGACCCAGGGTTTGAACCCACTTCCCTTAAGTCTCCTGAGTTGGCAGGCGGGTTCTTTACCACTAGCACCACCTGGGAAGCCCAGTCTGCTTAGCGTATTTATGGATGTAGGCTCTTATCAAATGGTCTTTATGCAGCTATTGATCATGTGACCTTTCTTCTTTATTATGACGAAGGGTTATGACTAGTGATTTCCAAGTGTTAAAACCATCTGTGAATCTCTGCAATAAATCCAACTCAGTCAAGATGTTTTTTCTTTTTATAAACTGCTGATTGTTGGATAAATGCTCTGAGATTTTTGCGTCTTTGAACATTTTTGGAAATTAGCCTGTGACTTTCTTCTCTTGTACTGTTCTCAAGTTCTGGTTTCAAGATTATGCTAGTTTTACAAAATGAATCCAAGTATTCTATATTTTTCTGTTTCTTGGGATAATTTACATATTACTGAAATAACCCCCTTAAATGGGGTAGAACTTACCAGTGAAGCCTTCTAGGTCTATCATTTGGGGGAAGGGGTTTGATCATCAGTGCAATTTTTTTAATGGCCTGAGACTAGTCAGGTTTGCTATGTCTTCCTAAGTCTCTCTTGGTAAGTTGTATTCCTGTGGGAGTTGTTTAAGTTTTCAAATTTTTGTCAAAGTTTGCAATATCTTTATCTTCATATAGCCTATACCAGAATCTCCAGTGACGTCAACTCTTTCATTTTTGAGATGGGTGATTTCTGCCTTTTTTTTTTTCAGTGATGAATCACACCACAAACTGGTCAATTTTATTAGTTTTGTTAAAATCAAGATGTCTGGCTTCTTTAATTATATCTGTTTGTATTGTTCGGTCACTAAGTCGTGTCCAGCTCTGCGACCCCATGGACTGCAGCATACCAGCTGTCCTTGACTATGTCCCAGAGCTGGCTCAGACTCCTGTCCATTGAATCGGTGATGCCATCCAACCATCTCACCCTCTATCATCCCCTTCTCCTCCTGCCCTCAGTCTTTCCCAGCATCAGGGTCTTTTCCAGTGAGCCGGGTCTTTGCATCAGGTGGCCAAAGTATTGGAGCTTCAGTTTCAGCATCAGTCCTTCCAGGAATATTTAGGAACTGATTTCCTTTAGGATGGACTGGTTGGATTTCCTTGCAGTCCAAGGGACTCACAAGAGTCTTCTCCAACACCACAATATGAAAGAATCAATTGTTTGACACTCAGCCTTCATGACAGTCCAACTGTTATATCCATATGTGACTACTGGAAAAACCATAGCCTTGACTATACAGACCTTTGTCAGCAAAATCATGTCTTTGCTTTTGAATATGCTGTCTAGGGAAGCCTCTCTATATATTTATGTTTATGCTATTTCAGTAATTTCTGTTTTCAAAAATTAATTTAATTGGAGGATAATTACTTCACAATATTGTGATGGCTTTTGCCATACATCAACATGAATCAGCCATGGGTGCACCTGTATCTCCCCAGATTTCTCTGACCTTTACATCTCCTTAACCTTTAGAGGGATTTCCTATATTGTCCTGTTTGTAAATTCTCAATCTTACTTTTTTTTGTCCTCACTTAGGCCTACCCATTTTTAACTATTAATTTAGCTTAATCCTACAAGTTTTGATATGTGGTACTGAAGCAACAGTTAGAACCGGACATGGAACAACGGACTGGTTCCAACTAGGAAGAGGAGTCCGTCAAGGCTGTATATGGTCACCCTGCTTACTCAACTTCTATGCAGAGTACATCATGAGAAATCCTGGGCTGGAAGAAGCACAAGCTGGAATCAAAATTGCCGGGAGAAATATCAATAACCTCAGATATGCAGATGACACCACCCTTATGGCAGAAACGAAGAGGAACTAAAAAGCCTCTTGATGAAAGTAAGTGCAGAGTGAAAAAGTTGGCTTAAAGCACAACATTCAGAAAATGAAGATCATAGCATCGGATCCCATCACTTCATGGGAAATAGATGAGGAAATAGTGCAAACAGTGTCAGACTTTATTTTGGGGGGCTCCAAAATCACTGCAGATGGTGATTGCAGCCATGAAATTAAAAGACGCTTACTCCTTGGAAGAAAAGTTATGACCATATTGAAAAGTGGGGACATTACTTTGCCAAGAAAGGTCTGGCTAGTCAAGGCTATGGTTTTTCCTGTGGTCATGTATGGATGTGAGAGTTGGACTGTGAAGAAGGCTGAGCACCAAAGAATGGATGCTTTTGAAATGTGGTGTTGGAGAAGACTCTTGAGAGTCCCTTGGACTGCAAGGAGATCCAACCAGTCCATTCTGAAGGAGATCAGCCCTGGGATTTCTTTGGAAGGAATGATGCTAATGCTGAAACTCCAGTACTTTGGCCACCTCATGTGAAGAGTTGACTCATTGGAAAAGACTCTGATGCTGGAAGGGATTGGGGGCAGGAGGAGAAGGGGACGACCAAGGAAGAGATGGCTGGATGGCATCACGGACTCGATGGACATGAGTCTGAGTGAACTCCAGGAGTTGGTGATGGACAGGGAGGCCTGGCATGCTGCGATTCCTGGGGACGCAAAGAGTCAGGCATGACTGAGCGACTGAACTGAACTGAACTTATAGTTCGGTTTAAAATATTTTTTATGAATTCCTCATTGACACGCAGATTATTCAGAATAATTCTTTTCTAATATATGAGAATTTTTCATTTTTTGTTATTTGCTTCTAGCTTAAAGCTAGAGTATAGCCAGAAAACATACTCTGTATAATTTTAATACTTTAAAATTTGTTTAAATTTGGGCTTATATACATAATGTCAATTTTTGTAATTGTTTTACGTACGCTTGAAAAGAAGGAATATTCTGTAGTCCTGTGGTGCAATGTTCTAACTATTCATCAATCGAGCCAATTTTGTTAACTGGCTTGCTCAAATCTTCCATATCCTTCCTGCTTTGTCCAATCAGTTTCTAAAAAAGAAAAACTATGCTAAAACTTCCCAAGTACGATTGTAAATTTGAATGTTTCCCCTTTTAGTTCTTTAAATGTTGAGGCTCATCAAAGGGGGAAAGAATGACTCAAAACCCACAACACCGTCAGTATGAAAGAAGCCCCCTGCTCGAAACGAGTAAGACATAAAACACCAGCAAAAATAAGATGGTAATTCAAATCTCAATATATCAACAATAATATTACACAGAAGTGGACTAAGGGCTCCAACTAAAGAATAAAATTTGTCAAGTTGGATTAACAGACAAAATCCCACAGGAAGCTGTTTACAGAAGCCACATCTGAAACACAAGGATACAAGAGGGTGGACAGCAAGCCTGGTCCACCTGCCTGACGAGCTCCTTCTGGAGAGTGCTGACACCGTGGGGTGTCTCTGACAGGGGGCTAAGGCCCCCATTCTATTGGACCCTTGGGGGGACATCTGGAGGCTGTGGGGCCCTGCCCTGATCCACCCAGGTGGGACCTTCCTGCTTTCCTGCCTCACTGGGGCCTCGGGCTGACAGGCGGTGGTCGGGACACAGGGGGCCCTCGTGCGTGAGCACCCGGGGAGGGAAGGTTCTTTGCCCCCCACCTCTGACCCCAGGAATTCCTGAGTTCACAACAGTCTGTGGTTTCTCCTACCAAACTGACCACACTTCCTCACCAAGTAGATGGAGACGGACACAGGACCAAACTCCTAAACTGCCAACGGGTTTTTCGGCCAGATCCGTGGTTCTAGGCTTTTCAATTCATGACTTGGGAGGGGTGTTGTCCACGTGGCAGTGGACCTGGGGGCCGAACATGGCTGCAGCTCACCGTTCACTTCATGGCTGACTTTCCACACTCTTAAACAAGGACCTGAACTTCCCACAGGGTCCAGCTGGACTGGGAGCCCCCCGGCCTGGGTGGCATCAGGGCACACACTGTCCTAACTCGCTGGAGGAAGGCTGTGCATCCCTGAGCAAGCCCCTTGCCCTCTCTGAGCCCGTGTGCTCCTCCACACCTGCGGCACAGGGTGGTGCAAAGCCTGGTATTTGCAAAGCCCACCAAATCGTGCCTTAAAATGCCACACGGGCATGTAGGGCAGGCCACCCCCCAACTCCTGCTACGGAGGGCAAGCAGAGGGCTGGACAAGCCCTCCTCCTTCCAGCCCGAGCCCCTGGTCCACAGCGCTGGCTCCATCAGACCCTTCTGATTTCCTCCACACCTGCGGCACAGGGTGGTGCAAAGCCTGGTATTTGCAAAGCCCACCAAATCGTGCCTTAAAATGCCACACGGGCATGTAGGGCAGGCCACCCCCCAACTCCTGCTACGGAGGGCGAGCAGAGGGCTGGACAAGCCCTCCTCCTTCCAGCCCGAGCCCCTGGTCCACAGCGCTGGCTCCATCAGACCCTTCTGATTGCTTTGAAACGGCCCGGCGTCACTTCCTACACAGCCTGGAAACAGCTGGACTCATCTTTCTAGGCAGAAGGCCTAGACCTCTTCTGTTCCTTATTCTTCATCAAGTTATGGCTAGCTGTGAAGGCTGCGTGTTTAAACAACCTACTTACATGAACTCATACACCTAGCTTCTGAGACGGTCATCAAGGGACTTGCTCCCGTCCTGGAAACGTTCTAACACCCACTTTTGATGGTCTGTTTAGCCAGCACCTGGCTCTCCCGCCGTTGGCATCAGTGTCTGCTCCTTTCACAGGGACCATGAGCAGCACAGGCCACGCCCTGAGTGTCCCCCAAAACCCAATTTTAGAAGCGCACTGGGCAAACCAGCCAATGGGCCCCCCTTGAGCACTCACTGCAGCTATAGTCCCTCTGGGTTCCAAGACAGTTTGGGCCTCAGTGCTGTGGCCAGTTCCGACAGCACAGCCAGGCAGGGCCTTCCCGGAGTGCATGGACCGATCTGAGATCGGTGGGGAAAGATGGGGGAAAAAGATCGGAACTGCAGCGATGACAGGCAGGTTACTCCTGATGCCCCAACTGGCGGGTGGGCCCCAGGGCAGCCTGGGGGCCCCAGGAAAGCAGGCTTAGTGACCCTGGTGATGTGCCCTCCTCCCACCAGGACCAAGATGAGCTCGGTCCCTCATATGTGGTCAGGGGTTGGATTGTGCACTCCCATCCCCAGATTCACACACTGGAACCCTAACAACCCACGGACCACGAACGAGACCTGAGTTACACATGATATCTTTACGGAAGATTGTGTTGGAGGGAGAGCGTGAGGATGGTGTCCTTAGACAAAGGGACACTGAGGGGCATGAGCAAAGGGAGAGCGCGCTGGGGATGCGAGGACAGTCAGCAACCGGCCTGCACAGGGGCCTAGGGCAGACTTGGAAGGAACCAGCTCTGCCGACACCCACGTGCTGGCCCTCTGGCCTCTGAACCAGGAGGATGTAAATGTGTGTTGTTGGAGGCTCCTGGGCTGTGGACTGTCACTGCGGACCCAGGAAATCAAACGTGCACCGCTCTCATCGGGCAGGCTGCTGGATTCTCCGGAGGAGGCGGGAAGGCAGGAGCCAGCTTGTCCCCAGTGCTGGTGACGACCATAGAGCCACACTGGTGCGGCCCCTCTGCATGCCTTTCTCCCCTTGGCAAGCACCCTCAGTAACTCAGAATGCACACAAGCATACCCAGCCTCAGCCAGGGCGTGGCGGCAATCTGCCTCAAAGCGAAGCTAACCCCTTGTGGACCAGGAAGACGGGCACCCCAGCGCTGAGGTCAGGATGGCAGGGGCTGAGACAAGGTGATCTCGTGGCCCCTCTGCAGCAGCGCAGGGCACCCTGGGCATATGTGGTGTGCCCGCACATGGCACACACACACATGTGGACGCACACCACCCCCCTGCCCGCCTTGGCGGTTCTGGTGGGAAGGGCCAGAGCGGGAAGCAACATTTAAATGAACCTGAGTCAAGAAAGCCAGAGGCACGGCTGGGGAATGTCACCCCCCAGACGGTGGCCTCCCTGAGCAACGGCCACCTGGAGTCAGGGGCCCCTTCACGGCCTCAGTGTGGGGAAGGCTCTGCTGGAGGGGGACGAGGTGGCCGGAGGGGGGGCCCCTCCACGGGGCTGAGTCCACTAAGGTAGCGGCTGGGGGGTCCCCACGCTGCATCCCTGTGCTCCCCACCCCACTGTTCACCTTCGAGGGCTCTCTGGAGCCCCACCACCATGCCGCCTGGATCCTTGGGCCACCTTGGGGTCCTGGGTGGGGCAGCCACCATACCCCGCGGTTCTTCCTCTGCAGTGCCCACTGGAGCAGCCACCTGGGGGGGTGGGGCAGCCGGCAGTGAAAGGGGAGGAGGGCTCTGGCGGGCCTCAGGGTGCCTGAGGGGGTGACGTACAGTCTGCACAGCAAGGCCACTGCAGGCTGAGGAGTGAGGCTGCCAGGGAGGGCTGGAGCCGGGCCCGGGGGGCTCCACTGAGGGGGTGTCTGGAGGCACCCGACGGAGCCTCCCATTGGACAGGCCCGATGACAGGTCCCGGCCCTGCAGGCTTCGGTCAGGCCCCCCCGCAGGATCTTCGGTCTTGGCCTTGGGGGCCCCTTGTGCCTCCAGTAGGGAGGGTGTCTGTGGGCAGGGCCACTGGCCGAGCGAGGGCCCCGGGGGAGGCCCTTGGGCCCGGCGCCCCATGGGCGCCGCCCGAGTCGATCCACCTGGGTCCTCACTGCGGCCACCTCCTGAGCCAGGCCGGCCAGGGCCCCAGCCAGCTGGTCCAGCTTCTCCGAGAGGGCGGCACCCAGGCTGTGGAGCTCCTGCTGCAGGGAAGCCTCACAGGGGCACGGCAGCCGCGGGGAGGCACCAGGCGAGGCCCCAGGAATAGCGGCTGCAGGCGCTGGCTGGGGCACACCCCCAGGAAGGGTTCCCCGGTCGGTCCCGGCTGAAACCAGAGCAGGATGCGGTGAGTGTTACCAGCTGCCGGGACCTTCCCTCCCCCGAGGCCCTCCAGCTGGTTTGTCTGTCACCCTGCCCACTAAGGGAAGGAAGGGTCCTGGTGACTCAAGCTGGGCAACGTAGAAGGCTGCCCCCCTAATTCACGGGCAAGATAGATCACAGGCTGGGTCTCCACAGAAACCAAGCTGGCTTAGGACAGTGGCCTCCCCACCTCCTAGGAAAAGGACTGGTGGGTTCCTTCTCCAGTAGGGAGGGTGTCTGTGGGCAGGGCCACTGGCCGAGCGAGGGCCCCGGGGGAGGCCCTTGGGCCCGGCGCCCCATGGGCGCCGCCCGAGTCGATCCACCTGGGTCCTCACTGCGGCCACCTCCTGAGCCAGGCCGGCCAGGGCCCCAGCCAGCTGGTCCAGCTTCTCCGAGAGGGCGGCACCCAGGCTGTGGAGCTCCTGCTGCAGGGAAGCCTCACAGGGGCACGGCAGCCGCGGGGTGGCACCAGGCGAGGCCCCAGGAATAGCGGCTGCAGGCGCTGGCTGGGGCACACCCCCAGGAAGGGTTCCCCGGTCGGTCCCGGCTGAAACCAGAGCAGGATGCGGTGAGTGTTACCAGCTGCCGGGACCTTCCCTCCCCCGAGGCCCTCCAGCTGGTTTGTCTGTCACCCTGCCCACTAAGGGAAGGAAGGGTCCTGGTGACTCAAGCTGGGCAACGTAGAAGGCTGCCCCCCTAATTCACGGGCAAGATAGATCACAGGCTGGGTCTCCACAGAAACCAAGCTGGCTTAGGACAGTGGCCTCCCCACCTCCTAGGAAAAGGACTGGTGGGTTCCTATGCCACCTCTGGGCCCTACCGCTGCCTCAGAGCACCTAATTCTGCCTCTGGAGGGTCGGCAGGCAGGGCCCAGAGAAGCTGCCATGAGGCAGGGCCGTGGGCAGTGTCTAGAGAGGTCCCAGGTGTTTCTAGCGGAGAGACAAAGGGGGCCGCATCAGCACCTAATGCTATTTGCTCTTCAGTCACTAAGTGAAGTCAATCATTCAGTCGTGTCTGACTCTTTGCAACCCCGTGGACTGCAGCCCACCGGCTCCTCTGTCCATGGGATTTTCCAGGCAAGAATACTGGAGTGGGTTGCCATTTCCTTCTCCAGGGGATCTTCCCGACCCGAGAATTGAACCCAGGTCTCCTGCATTGCGAGCAGGCGTAGGCAGACACTTTAACCTCTGAGCCACCAAGAAGACCTAAGTCGTGTCCAACTCTGCGACCCCATGGACGGCAACACACCAGGCTTCCCTGTCCTTCATCTCCTGAGTAGCCCAAACTCATGTCCACTGAGTCAGTGATGCCATCCAACCATCTCATCCTCTGTCGTCCCCTTCTCCTGATTTTAATCTTTCCCAGCATCAAGGTCTTAGTCATAAGCAAACCACAGGGGTCCCCACCCCCTCCTGACCTTTACCCTCCCTAATCAAATTACAGACATAGTTACTTTAAAAAGTTACTTTTAAAAAGTTACTTTAAAAAATAAATAAATAAAAGTCACCTATTCCTTCAACCAAACTTCTCCCGGACCTGGTCTTCACCCGAGGCCAGCCTCATAAGGAAGCCCCATTACCACCTGGAGCCTCAGGACAGACCTGATTTCCAGCCATGTCTGAGTCCCCAGACCGGCTCTGGCCTGAATCTCCCAGGACCCCCAGGGCTTCAGACAGCAAAACTGGAGACTGGGGCCCAAGGACTCAAACGCTGCCTGGCCATGTTCTTCAGGAAGGATCTCGGCTAAGGGTCAGCAACGGTGCTGCTGTCTCGGGTGTCTTTCTACCCAAGCTGGGGCAGCGAGTCCATGGGCCTCAGGCCAGCTCAGCACTCCTAACAAACAGCTGCACCTCCAGGCAGGCCAGGCCCACGACACAGCGGAGCCCCCACCACAAGCTTCAAGTGTGAGGATCTGAGTGCACGGCCCAGAGCGCCCACCCACCTCTGCCGTGGTCTGGAAGACCTTCCTGGGGTCAGGGTACAGAACACATCTCTGGAGACCCCTCCACCTGGCACTCACTACTGACTCCATTATCCCTACCTGTCCTCTAAAGTCCCCTCAAACCCCAAACTTTGATCCTGGATGCATCTATTCAGTGTTTGTTTTGCTTCTAAGAAGTGTCTGCGTACTTTCATAAAATAGCCAGCTATTCCTATAGGAAAACCCTGAAATGAAATAAGCCAGCTGAAGTGGACTCAACGTGAGGCTCTTCCTACTTACGACCCAAAGGAGCCTGGAAGGCTATTCAGAGAAAGCCTTCCCCAGACTGTGACCCTGGAGGTTCTCACCAGTGCACCCCGCCAAAGGGAGTGAGCAGCGGGGAAGGAGGGAGGGGTGACAATAATTTAGGGGCTGGGAGAGCCCCAGCTCACCTGTCACACCTGGTCTTCCATCCCCAGGCCCCAGGCCCCTGGACTCTTCACCAGCTGTCAGTTTCCAGGATTGGCACCCACGGGCTGAACCAGGAGGCTGGCAGGGCCCAGGCCCCGGCCTTCTTCCCAGCTGAGCGGCAGGGCAGGGATGCCCAGTAGACCGCGCAGGAAGAGCACAGAGCATTTCCGGTGTGGACACGCACGGCTCCGCCGTGGCCACACTGACGGGGGACACTCGGACATGGCCTAAAACAAAACAGAACTTTCAACTTTCAAGCACTGGTAAAATGAGATGCAAGAGGGTTACACTGGGCTCGCCAGGAAGCCCATCTCTGGTCGAATGGCTGGCTGGGGCCTGCGGGCTGAATGAGGGTGGACACTGTTTCCAGAATCTTCTGCAGCCCCAGGACGAGGCCTCTGGCTCTCCCAGGAAGCTGGAGAGAGCAGGTGGAGAGGGCCATGCCCACAGGTCCAGCCTCAGGTCCAGCCTCCAGTGAGGCTCCTCCAGGCACGTGCTGGGGGCCCCGTGGGTCCATGCCCGGCCCACTCTGCTGTCTCCTGTCAGCCCCACGGGCAGGAAGGAAGGTGGGACCAGCCAGGGCCTGTTCAGAGGCCATGGACTGGGTGAGTCACTGGCCTGAGTGCAGTGGGGGGGCCCCCTTCCTGGACCTGGCAACCCACCCACCCCTACCTCCTCCGGCGCTGCCTAGGGGGCCAGGCGGTCCCAGAGTCTCCAAGCACACCTCTCTCCAGGGCGAGTGGGACCTGCTTCCCACCTTCTCTTCTGCTTTTCCTGCTGGGAATGATCGCTGGGTCAGGACTGGACTGAGAAGCAAGGAGGTGCTGATGCATATACATATGTATATATATATGCAGACATGCATGCTAAATCGCTTCAGTCGTGTCTGATTCTTTGCAACACTATGGACTATAGCCCACCAGGCTCTTCTGTTCATGGGATTCTCCAGGCAAGAATACTGGAGTGGGTGGCCATTTCCTTCTCCTATATACATCAAGTTTACTGGGCTTCCCTGGTGGCTCAGGCAGAAAAGAATCCGCCTGCAATGCACAACACTCAGGTTTGATCCCTGGGTCGGGAAGATCCCCTGGAGGAGGACATGGCAACCCACTCTAGTATTCTTGCCTGGAGAATCCCATGGACAGAGGAGCCTGACAAGCTACAGTCCATGAGGTTGCAAAGAGCCAGACACGACTGAGCAATAGACACTTCGACTTTCCAAGCTGATTACCAGGTCTTTAAACACACTCGTTTGACACCCCTGGGGCCCCAGGGGCCTCAACATCTCCACCTTCTTTTCTTGGACACGGCTCATCCTACGGAGAACTCAAGTGTGACAAAGGCAGACAGCCTTCTGGCAAGAGTCAGGCCAAGTGATAAGTGGGATGGTCCCTGTACCCATGGCCATTCTGGGGGACACGGCCCCCCCTTCTCCGGAGACCCCAGGCTCACCTGCACTGAAGTTGCAGCGGTGCCCAGGCTCGAATCTCCTTGAGCCTTCCCCAGGGCTGCAGCCAGCACGGGGGCCACCATGTTGTGGGGACAGGGTGCCAAGGCCCTTGCCGCTGGGAGGGTGGTCCCTCTCTGGCAGAAACAGAGCCAGGGTCAGGGTGGTGCTCACACGCTGAGGCTGGGCTCCTGGTCCCCCTCTCCCCCCGACAAGCTCACCCTGCAGGAGAGGCTGCCAGAGCTCAGGTTCCGGCCTCAGGTCTTCTCCTTCTGAGCTGCTGATGCTCGAGCTGGAGCTGGAGCATGGGCTGGGGCCCAGGCCAGCCAGGCAGCCAAAGCGCAAGGGCCCCCCGGGCAAGATCCCCTTCAGAGAGTTCTCCAGGCAGTGGAGCGGGGAAGGCATGGTGGCTGGCCCTGGGCAAATGGCAACCAAAGAGCCCTCTGTCCATGAGCCCGAGGACCAGCCGGAGGGCCTCGGCCTCTGTAGGCAGGCACACAGAGCTGGTCCCCCTCCAGTTCAGCCCCACACAAGCCCTGGGGGAGCCTGAACAGCATCCTGTGGCCACG
>SJYC01119553.1:0-17512 GCA_006408675.1 Madoqua kirkii
GAACTGAGGAAACAACCTGTGCTCCGCCCAGAGAAACCCAGTCTCCGGGGGAGAGCAGTGCTTTCCCCACTTGCTTTCAGCACACCTCAGAGCACTCCAGCCAGCAGGCTTTCGGAGATGCACGCACACACCCTCCAGCCAGCAGTCCAGGACTGGCTGAGACAGTGAAGGAGTGGAGGAATAGGAGGGGAAAGGGAAAGTCTATTCTCTCATCAGAGATTTTACGCAGAGGGGAGGAGACATGCAAGCGAGTCCCTGGGCAAGAGTCCCGCTCACCGTCTCGAAGCCACCTCCACTGTCCTGGCCTGGCCGCCCCGAGGTCTCTGGGGCCTCGTGGGGAGCAGGCAGGCAGGGCACCAGAGGCAAGGGTCTGTGGGCTAGCCAGTCGGAGGCTCCTGGAAGGCACGTCACCCCCACGCTGTCCCAGGTGAGCGGATTCACAGGCCTCGCCCCTCAGTCCTGTTTCAATGAGAAGCCAAGAGGCCCATCAGCTGGGAGCCCTGAGTTAGCTCGCAGGCCAGGGAGGCGCTGTTCAGAAGACAAACTCCGGTCCAGGAAGTTGGATGATGCTACCAAAGTGGGACCCACCCCAGCCCTGCAGATGTTCCCGAGGCCACCCTCAGCCTCCAGGTTCTCGTTATTCCTGGGCCCAGCTACCCAGCCTCGCGGGAGCCCCCATAGCTCAGCACCCTGCCAGAGACCAAGGCCAGGACACAGACACCCCGATGCCAAGGCCCCAGCCCAAGTCTCGTCTCAGGCCGGGTCATGGGCCCGCTCACGTTACCTTCCGTGCCTGCCGCCCAGTTTCTGGGCTCCGCTCGCCGTGGCCCTCCGTCTCCAACCGAGGAGCAGGGCCAGGAAGGCTGCAGCCGGGGCGCAGGTATCTCTCTGAGACAGTTCTCCAGGCCCTGGAGCGGGGAGCTTCCCACGGGACTTCCTGTGAAAACCCAACACTCGCGGTCCTGGCCAGCCAGAGCTCAGTCCTGTGAACCCCAGGAGCCTTGTCCATGCCCCAGGTCCACTGTAGCTGGGGCCCAGGGCCTGGCATGCCAGCTCAGGGCACCCAGAGGGAGACCTGGCCCCAGACCCGTGTCAGCCCTGCCTCTGGGTGGCCCGGGAGAGGCCCCCTCATCTTGACCGCCTACAGAGAAGCCAGTCAGCAGGCCTCCAGGCCAGTGACGGGGAAGATGGGCCCCGAGGCTGGAATGTGGTCAGCTATTCACTACTCACCTGACTAGTCAAAGAGGGGAAGGGTACAGATGCAGCAGGTGAAGGAGGAGAACGGGAATGCATTTCAGCTCGAGGATAAAAACGCACTGTAGAAATCCTTTTTCTAGTGACAGCGCTGGAGAAGCTATAGCCACTACATGAACTGAAATTCTAGATAAAGGAAAAGCCCCCCTCCCTGCTTCCACATCTCAGCCAAGCTCTTTCCTAAAAAGCACCTTTGCTGATGCGGGCGTCAGGTAGAAAGAGGGAGAAGAGAGAAGCTGCCAGAGGTCCGGCCGTCGTGGGGCTGGGACCTCAGTGTCTCGAGAGGAGCCCTGCATGTGGCTTCCCCACGGACACTGCAGGGTTCCAGGCCAGCGCAGGGAGAGCTAGGGGGCCGGGCTGGATGCGTCCACAAGGCGGCGTGAAGTCGCCTGCTGTTTGGGTGACTCAGAAAACCAAGTCTGCCGATAGAGAACCCTCGAGAAGGAACCAGACACTGAGCAGCTGCAGGAGAGAGGGGAGGGGGCCCGCGCAGCACGAGGACCCTAAGGCCAAAGGGAAGCAGGAAGACGGGAGCTCGGTGGAGAAGCCACGAGAGGGATGCTCGCCCGCGCAGCATCCCTGGAAGTGCAGGAACCAGCAGCAGGGATGGCTCAGGGAACGAGGGTGCTGGAGGGCGGGGGAGGGAGGCAGACGCCACCGACTCGCCACCGACCCTCTGCAACCTAACTGCAGCTTTTCAACAAGACTAAACGAGCACAGTACCTACTAAAAATTAAAGCAAAGTCGGCTGCCTGTTAGGAGCTAAAAGCTCCCTTACCCGAGGGGCTGAGCTGCAATGGGCGCAGGAACGCGGGCCCCAAGCCTCTGGAGGGCGGGGGAGGGAGGCAGACGCCACCGACTCGCCACCGACCCTCTGCAACCTAACTGCAGCTTTTCAACAAGACTAAACGAGCACAGTACCTACTAAAAATTAAAGCAAAGTCGGCTGCCTGTTAGGAGCTAAAAGCTCCCTTACCCGAGGGGCTGAGCTGCAATGGGCGCAGGAACGCGGGCCCCAAGCCCATCCAATGGCCCCAGAGAGCCCAGCACAGAGCCCCAGGGGGACTTCAGGCCTTTCCACTGGCAGCGTGAGGCCAGGACACAGAGGTGAGCCCCGGGGAACTGGGTGTCCATGAACAAGGCAGGTGGGGAGCCCTGGGATTATTCAAGTGGAGAAAAGGTTGAGGTCCTGCAAAGTCCCCTCACAGAGGGACCCAGGGGAGCACATACCGAACACACCCTCTAAGACAGTATTACATGTTTTCTCTAAGTTGGAGAGTCAGTCAGATGTTACAGACACTGACTTCTTTGAGGTTGGGATAAAGAAGTATTTGATGCTTCTAGTGAAGTGAAGTCGCTCAATCATGTCCGACTCTGCGACCCTATGGATTGTAGCCTACCAGGCTCCTCCCTCCATGGGATTCCCCAGGCAAGAGTACTGGAGTGGGTTGCCATTGCCTTCTGCATCAAACGCTTTCTAGAGATCTTTGTTGTCCTGCCTCTTTTGAGCCAAGCCACTAAAACAGACCCCCGCCCCCTAAAACAGGTCCTGTGTCTGTTCTCTGTGGCTGCACTGGGCACGGAGGCCTGGCTCGGACACTGCTCGGGTGGGACGCGTGGTGGTGGGCAAGGCTGCGCCACTCCCCCGCCCCCACCCCGCCCTTCCCCAGGACCCACTCCCAGCCTCAGGATGGCCAGCTCACCTTTTCCGGGCCGATGCCCCTGGCTGCACTCAGGGCTCTGGAAATCCAGGTCCCCGTCAGAGCTGCTGGACGACGAGAAGCTGCTGGGGGTGCCTTGGGAGCCCAGGGGCAGGGCTGGGCTGTCTCTTGTGCAGCCCTGCAGGCCCAGAGCCGGGAGAGGCCCCACGACTACCTCTGTGGGGAAATGGCACGGCTGGCATCGAGGGGAAACCATGGGCCAAGAGGTCCCCTGGGCGCCGGGCTGTGGACGGGCCCTGGGCTGCGGACGGGCACTGGGCTGTGGACGGGCACTGGGCTACGAACGGGCACCCAGTCCTGCACCAACGCCTCTCCCGTGCGATCTCCCCTGAAGTTAGGGTGCTCATGGCCCTGATTAAAATCCAGTAGCTTGTTAACCCACAGAAACCCAACTGCTGGCCTCAGGGGCCTTGAAGGTCAGTGAAACTCTCAGAGGTGGCAGGGGGCAGAGTTTAACTGGCTTCCACCAAACGCAGGGGTTGTTGGGGGGCAGGCATGAGAAGGAGCTGGGAGACAGGGGCATGTGTGCCCCCTGCTTTGACCTGGGATGAGGAGGGGGGACCTAATGGCATCCTCAGCACTCCCGCCCACCGACCCCATTCCATGCACAAGGACAAACGCCACCCTGAGCCCACAGCGCAGGCTACCTTTGCTATGTGGTCCAAGGCGCGGCAGCTTGGGCCTCTGAGACCCAGGGTCTCCTGATGGGGGCTCCGGGACCAAGAGCTGGCCGGCGGCTGGGGAGGTAACGACCCACTCAGGGGAATGCCCCTCAGACAGGCCTCCAGGGCTTCCAGGGGTGAGCTCGAGGCGCTGCTGGCTGGGACGGGGAGATGGCCCGTCACCATCTCTGGCCCGTCTTCCCCTCCGGCCCAGCCCTGGCTGACTGCCCGGCCTGCCTGCTTTAAGCAGAAGTGATGAGTCCCACACCAGGCATGGGACCTGCCAGGCAGGATGCCCTCCCCTCAGTGCCGGCTTCCATCAGCTCTCTGTTCCCCAGTCTGGGGGAGCAATGCCAGCCAGCTGTACCCAGGCCCAGGGATGGGTGGAGAGAGAGCCACATGCAGTGGGCAGCTTCCTGACACTTGGGGATTCTCTGCAAAACCAAGGCCTTTCTAATGGAAGTCTCCCTGGGCAAGGGCCTGGGTTAAGGACGATGGAGATTAAAGGATGGGATTAACTGCTTGGGATCCCGGAGAAGGAAATGGCAACCCACTCCAGTATTCTTGCCTGGACAATTCCATGGAGAGAGGAGCCTGGTGAGCTACAGCTCATGGGGTCACAAGAGTCAGACACAACTTAGTGACTAAACCACCACCACCACCACCGCTTGGGAAGGACACCCAGGTGGATGCCTCTGTCCACGCATGAGACAGCCAGGTGCCCCTTCCCTGTGGGCTGGCAGAACCTTGTTGGGGGCCTGAGAACCCCACCGGGGAGGACTTGAGCTGAGGAGCCCAGGCCTCACCTTGAGCTGCAGAGCCCCAGCTGGGCACCCGGACCTGGGCAGGGGCGGTGTCTCTGACATTCCTGGGGCTGCTGGCGGCAGAGGGGCCATGGGACCGCTTCCTGAGCTGACAGGATGTGGGCTCTGGGGGTCCCTGGGGCCAGCTGTCCTCCACCTTCACTGCAGAGAGCATTCTGCCAGCTCCAGGCCCAGGCCCCGGAGGAGGAGTCTGGAGGGGTCGGAGTCCTGTGGGAAGTCATTCATGAGGTCTCTACAGGGTCAGGATGGGGTTTCCACAGCCCCCAGCTTCCACAGCCATCTCAGCTCCAAGACAGTCACTGCCCAACCACCAACAGATGGACTAAATCCCACCTCCACATCTAGAGGTTTCTATAGCGGGGTGATGCCAAGCCAGCCCGCCCCAGGAGCACTGAGTCAGGGTCCTGCTTCTGAGGCCAGCAGCCAAACGACTCTCAAGAGTTCTGGAACCCTGATGACCCACAGTGAACCCAGATGATCACAAGAACCCCCACATCAGAACGAGCCCCGGCAAGTGCCCTGCCCGGAGCTCTGCCTTCTGCTTTTTGTCTCTCCCTCCCAGCCGTTCCCTCCTTCCTTCTGGAACCCTCAGCTCCTACTATAAGAGCCAATCTGGAATGTTTTCACAATGATGCAGCTCCCACACGCCCGCTCCTTCTATAGCGTGAGCCCCAACGTCTGGCCACTCCAGCCGACACACTGATGTGTGGGCCCAAGTGACTGGTGGTGGAAGGTCTGCTTGGAGCAGAGAAAGGAAACAAGCGATGCCCAAGGGCTCCCTGCCCAGCTGGCGGTCTTTACCTCCAGAACTCCTTTTCCAGGCCCCTGGGTCCTCCTGCAGCCGTGGGTCACTGGCTCCTGAGGGGCTGAGATGCCTGTCCCGAGCCTCGGGGATCTCCTTCAGACAATTCAGCAGGCCCTGGAGGGGACAGTCTCCCGAGGCTGCCTCTGTCTTCACTACAGCAAAAAAGGAACATGCATCCCCTTGAACCCAGTGACCTCAGTCTTGGTGACAACAACCGAAAGAGAGATTAAAGGTCCAAGGCCAGAAACCCGAGAATGTGGGTCTTCTTGCAACTCACTCAGCCTTGCCCGGGGCCACTGTCTTCTTAGCGTTAGGTTTAAAAATGCCTGGCTACACCTCCCAGAGCTGGCTGGGTAAAAGGAAGATAAGGTTCCGCTCTGAGAACAAATGAAGGAAGTGGGTGGCCTGGCTCACGACTTGGAGACGGTTTCTCTTGGCCTTGAACAGAACTTAATTTGAGGACGCCCAAGCATTTTACAAACACTTACACACACATCATTAGTGTGCCTAAGCCTCAGGACAGTCCTCTAAGGTGAGAACAGTTACCCCTTTTACAGACGGGAAACCGAGGCTCGAAGCCTCAAGGAGCTTTTCACATTCTGCCCAGCTACCAAGCTTCAGAGTTCAAGGCTGGGGCTCCAGCCCACCATATCGCCCCCATCCCCAAAGCCCATCCCAAGATTCTGCTTACTGTCAGCAAGAAATGCCCCTCAGCCTCTTATTCTCAGATGTCCCACCTTAGGATGAGTCAAGAACCCGTAAGAATCCAGGGCAAAATCTATTTCTGGTTTTCTACGGGCTGATGATGCTGACCATGCTGTTCCCTTAACATAGCCATCTGGCTCCAGAAACGCGACCCTAGAGATAGGAGCGGCCGAGCTGGCAGGATCCTTAGGAAGACGTCATATTTACAGAGAAGTATCTACAGAGAGAAACTGGAGCTCTCCACAGGCTCAGAAACCTTGGCCCAAGGAGACAGGTCTGCAGGGACTCACCAGCCCAGGGCGGGCCCCCAGGCCCCAGCTCTGCCCTGGTCGGCTGGGAAGTACCCAGGCTGGGGGCGGGTGGCGGTGGAGAGCTCCGCAGTCCCTCGGGGCCCTGGGGCCCGGGCTCGAGGATCTCCTTCAGGCAGTTGATGAGGCCTTGCAAGGGGCTGTGCCCAGGAGAGATGCCCGCAGCTCCTGCAAGGCCAGCCGTGGTCAGGTTTCCCACCCATGACCACAGGGATGCCATCTGCCAGGTAGGACCATCAGGAGGCCCCAAGTGGGGGCCACATGATGCCTCCCCACCTGCCCCCCCATCCTCAGCCCCACCCTCAGGAAAGCCGGCCCCTCACCTGCCCCCAGGGTCCCTTTCTCCGGATTTCTGCGGCTCTTGCTACTGCCCTGACTGCAGGTGGCGGGGCTGGGCTCCCGGCCAGGGGCTCCTGGGCTCCCCTCCTCCACAGGCTTTGGCTTGTCGGCAGTTTCTGTTGCAGCGGAGACAGGCAGGCCTTTCCAGCTCAGGCTCCAGAGCCTGAGAAATTGCCCCTCCTCAACACACACACAGAGGATGGGCCTCCCCAGCTTCTAACTGCTCCCCGAGGGACAGCTGAGTCCTGGGAACTTGGTGGCTCAGCCAGCTACGACGGGCTTGTTCCCAGAATCCATCCTAAGGGTGGCAGGGTGAATGTAAATTTCCCCATTTCCTTCCGCCGTGAATGTAAACACAAGACTGCTCACCCTGGGGACCCTCCCGTGAGGGCAGCCTCTGATTGCCTCTGCAAGTCAGGCCCCTGCCTCGCACTCAGTATTTCTCAAAATTAGACACGTGGGACCCCAGAGCAGAGGTGCCAGCGGGCGCCTGAAACTACGGGCTAAATGGGGCGTGCTTCTCTTTTTTCTGGTGGCCACCGGCATGTGGAATCTTAGTTCCCTGACCAGGGATTGAACCCACGCCCTCTCCATTGGAAGAACGGAGTCTTAACCACTGGACCACCAGGGTTAAGACCCTAAACAAGGGTGTTTTTTTCGGTTTTTTTTTTTTTGGTTTTTTTTTAGCACTGGCTATTTTATGCCATATTAATTTAAAATAGTTTAGATAAAAATAGACATTTAGACAAATGTAAAATCCGAAAGCATTTTAAAAATAAACTGAGACCCAGAGAAATTCCAAAGGCCAGCATTGTCTTCCCCCGCTATTAGGGCTGCCCTGATGAGAGGTCTGAGAGTCAGGTCCGCAGACACGCTGCACACAGCACTCCACGAGTGAGGCTGAGCATCCTGAACCCTCGCTGGTCCCCAGACAGAGGCCAGCATAGGCCTGCTCCACACCTCCCCCAACTCCGCCCCACTGAGGAACTGAACCCAGTTATAAAGGAAACTGAGTCCTGGAAAAAAATCAAGAGGGTGTGGGCCCCCTGCACTGGGTCCTACTCACTGATGGAGAGGGGACTCCCCAGTCCCCCTGCTCTGGGGGTGCTGCTGGACGAGCTGCTGCTGGGTGTGGCGGCCAGGCCAAGCAGGCCCGTGGGTATATCTGGAAGGCAGTGGAGCAGGTCTCGAAGAGGGCATGTGTCCTCCATCACAGCTGGTGGTGGGGGAGGGCAGGGGGACACTGGAATTAAGCCTGGCAGGAGGTACAATGCCCCAACACTGCCCCACGCTGGCCCTTCCTCGCCATGTTCCACTAACAACGACCAGGATGTCAGTAACCTCTGCCTTGCCATCCCTGGGCTCCGAGACGTAGATTCAGGCTGTGGCCTTGTTCTGATAAGATCATCCCCAGCTGACCATCAACTGAGGGGATGCAAAGAAACCCCGCAGGCTTGGGGCCGGGGGAAGAAACTTCTGGGGAGGCGGGAGAGCCTTGCAAGCTTGGAAGAGGAAGAAGTCTGGTAAGACAGGGAGAGCACAGGCTGCTGGGGACTCGGCCGCTGGGTACTCATCTACACAACAGGCACGGCCTCACCCGCCACTGTAGGGCAGGATGCAACGGGGGCCCCAAGGGCATGGATGAAGCCGGGTCGAAACCACTAGAGAAAATCAGAGGCCGCATCTCTCCCCCATCTGCGTCCTCTCAGGGGACCAGCCTGCGGCCAGACGTTCACATTAATGGGTAACTCCACCCAGGGGCCAGGCTGGCAGCTTGAACTCGTCTGTGGGACACAGTGGGGCCCACTGTCAGACTCACCCTGGGGGCTCGTAGCCACCCCATCCAGGCTGGCTCCCCCACTACTTTCGGGGCTGCCTTCCCCGAACAGGAACTCGGGGATCTCCTCCACGAGCTGTACCAGGGCGCTGAGGTGCAGGCTGTGCTTCGGGGCTCCTCCTGCCAAGAGACCACAGTGAACTCCCGCTCCCCCCAACATCAGTCAACATGTGCTGAGTCTCACGTAATCCTCCCACCACGGGAGGGGCCGCAAAGGAGACACCAATGTCTGCAAACAAAGAGGACCTGGGTTCAGGGCAGGTGCCCCGCGCGTGGGCACAGCAGGATCAAGAGGCTGGGGGGCTGCGGGTAACAGAGCTCCTCTCTGCCCTGTCCCTCGGCCCCTGTTGGGCCATGGAGGGGACGCCAAGGAGGGCTGCCTCCCCATCTCCAGCCACCATCCAGACTCCTGCCTCTCCCGCCAACCCCTGGACCACATCCACCACCCCCCAAGCTCTCTGGACCTTCAAAAGCTGCAACTGGCTCTGCTCGGGTGGTGGGAGAAGGGGCCTGAGGGGCAAAGACTCTCCTGGGTGAGCCCAGGCTGCTTCTGAGCTCTTCACACAATGCGCAACAGTATACCAGGCTCCTGGTCCAGAGGGGTCGGGGGTGAAAGGTCAGGGAGGGGTGGGTGTGGCGAGGTGGGGAGTGCTGGGGTCACAGTGTCCTGTACGGAATGAAGCCAGGGGCCGAGGACCACACGGTGGGAGGGACGTGAGTGAGTCCACCGGGGCCCAGGCGACCCAGGGGGTCCAGGACCCCCCCGAGGGGCTCTCATCTGCACAGATTACTCACCCAGGGGACCTCCTCCCTGGGGCCGCTCCTGCCTGTCTCCAGCATGGCTCCTGGCCCCCACAGCTCCTCCAGGTCTGAGGGAGATAGGAAGGCCGAGAGGGGGAGCGGCTCTGCTGTCCCTGGGAAAGAAAAGAGGGACCATCCCCAGGAGTGGAAGCCAGCCTCCGCCCTTCTACATCATCACACCAGAGGCCCAGGCACCCAGACATCCAGGCACCTATGTACATGTATGTATGTGCGACCACCCAAACCACTTGTGCATGTGTACACGCCTGTGTGACCACCTAAACCCCATGTACATGTGTGTACATGTGTCTCCGTGTGACCACCCAAACCCCATGAACATACATGTATGTACATGTCTATCCATGTGACCTCCCAAACCCCATGTACATGTGTGTACATGTCTATCCATGTGACCATTCAGACTCCATGTGCATATGTGTACATGTGACCACCCAAAAAACCCTGTGTACATCTATACATATCTATCCATGTAACCCCCCAAACCCCATGTAGTGCATGTACATGTCCACCCATGTGACCACCCAAACTCCATGTACATTTGTGTACATGTGACCACCCAAACTCCATGTACACATGTGTACATGCCCACCCAATCCCTGTGTGCGTGTGTACACATGAGTGTGCTCATATGACCATCCCAAACCCATGTACATGTGTGTATATATGTGTGTCTGTGTGACCACCCAAACCCCAGGGACCGTTAGAACCTCCAAGACCACTGCCATTGTGCCAGCTCTTTGGCACCCCCACCAAATCGCACCCAGACTCTTGGTACGGTCCATAGTAACACGGCATGAAAGACCCAAGGGACACCCCCCCAACTCAGCGCCACCTTGCTGTGTGAACAAAGACTGAGGCCCCACAAGCCGCCTGAGCTCCCAGGCAACTCTGGGCCCTTGAGGTGCTGCGCCGGCACCCTCCCGCCCGCTCCTCACCCAGGGAGGCCAGTGTGTTGTAGTTTTCCCGCATCACATCCAGGTAGAGCGCCTTCTGGCCCTCCCCCAGCAGCCGCCACTCGTCCTTGGAGAATCGCACAGCCAGGTCCTGGAAGGCGATCGACACCTGTGGCACAACCTCAGGGCAGTTGGCTCATTCCCTCCCAGCAAGGCCGCCCAGGAGTGGTCCTCGGCGTGCTGACCCAGCCCGCGTCCCCTGGTGGACACGGCGTGGGCACCTGGCTCGTGGGAATAGGCAAAGGGGCAACGGGACAAGAGACGTGTCCCCAAAAAGGCACGCTGATGTCTTCACCCTGGTACCCGAGAATGTGGCCTTATTCAAAACGAGGGTCACTATAGATGAAATGAGTTAAGCTAAGGTCATAATGAAATAAGGTAGATCTTTAATTCAATATCTGGAGAAGGAAATGGCAACCCACTCCAGTACTCTTGCCTGGAAAATTCCTTTGGACGGAGGAGCCCGGTCCATAGAGTCGCAAAGAGTTGGACACGACTGAGCAACTTCACTTTCACTTTCTTTCACTTTAATCCAGTATGACTGGTGTCCTTATAAGGAGACGAGCAGAGACAGACCCACAGGGAGGAAAAGTCCACGTGACCAGGGAGGCCGGAGTGATGGGGCTACAAGCCAAGGAATGCCAGGGCCACCAGATGCTGGAAGAGGAAGGCAGGATCCTCTTCTAGAGTCTTCAGAGAGGGCATGGGCTCGCCAGCATTCTGATTCTGGACTTCTCCCTTCTTGCACTATGAGAGATTCAATTTGCTGTTTAGCCCCCACCCCCGCTTTGTGAAAGTACTTTCATGGCAATCCAGGGAAGCTAACACAGAGAGTCTCGTGGCCTGCAGCTCAGGCCCAAGAAAACGTTGACTCCAGGATGGGAACTCCAGCCAGCCCTGAATTCACCATGCTACAACAGGTTTTTTAAGATGGTGATGGAGGAGATAGGATGGCTCTTGAGTACAAATAAATGATAAATAAATACAAATATGTGTGTGTGTGTGTGTGTGTGTGTGTTAGTCGCTCAGTTGTGTCCAACTCTTTACAACTCCATGGACTAAAGCCCACAAGGCTCCTCCGGCCGTGGAATTCACCAGGCAAGAATATTGAAGTGGGTTGTCATTTTCTTCTCCAGGGGATCTTTCCGATTCCTGAATATTCACTGGAGGACTGAAGCTGAAGTTGAAGCTCCAATACTTTGGCCACCTGATGTCAAGAGTCACTCATTGGAAAAGACCCCGATGCAGAGAAAGATTGAGGGCAGGAGAAGAAGAAGGCAACAGAGAATGAGATGGTTGGATGGCATCACTGACTCACTGGACACGAGTTTGAGCAAATTCTCTGAGACAGTGAAGAACAGGGCAGCCTAGTGTGCTGCAGTCCATGGGGTTGCAGAGTTGGACACAACTTAGCAACTGAACAGCAGCTCCTGCATTGCAGGCAGATTCTTTACCATCTGAGCCACCAAGGAAGTCACTGCTAAATGGCTGAGTTTAACAGCACGGCCCTGGCTGTAGCAGCAGGTGGGGAACCCTGCAGAGCTGAGTGGCGATTCTGTGGACCAGCTAGTTCACGCCAACAGATAGCTTCTCTATTTAGCAAACCAGTGAAAAATACTCTGCGTCCTTATCTTCTCCCATCAGAGTTTCTTACCTAACAACTGAACTGAAAACACAAAAGAGCTTTTAGGTTCAAATAAGGTTCACAGTTCCCTTTATTGAGGACTGAATTTCTCACCACATCTTAGATCGACTAAATCACAATTGTGTTCAGTGCTTTCAGAATCCAGAAGCTGACATCTTCAAGCTTCCCAGATGACTCTGACACATTCTAAGTTTAGAACCAGAGGGCTAGGGAAGAGCTGCTGTCCAGTTACTGGCTGGAGACTGGGCAGAACCTGCCTGGGCTGCCAGAAATGAAAACTACTCCAGTAAATGGAACCCTCTCCTCCCCCCAGGGGCGAGCTGTCCACTGTAGCATGTCCGTGAACTAGAAATCACTGACAACTGCAAAATACTTTAAAGGGCAGTGAACATTTAGTGCCAACTTCTAGGCTCACATGGTAAAGAAGCTGTCTGCAATGCAGGAGCCGCAGGGAGATGTGGGTTCAATCCCTGGGTCAGGAAGATACCCCAAGGAAGGGAATGGCCACCCACTCCAGTATTCTTGCCTGGAGAATCCCATGGATAGAGGAACCTGGCAGGCTACGGTCTACAGGATTGCAAAGGGTTGGATACCACTGAATGACTAACTCATTCATTTTTGTTTTTTTTCCGTTTACAATAGGGGGCTCTTCAGTTTCTACTTGAATACCCATAGCAACTGTGGCGGCTCATCACAGTTCTATGGCTGGCCTAATCTGGCGTTAAGAAGTTCTGGGACACAACAGGCAGAGTGTGGAGGTTTGAGCTTGACCCCAGGAGCCAGGTGGCTGGAATTCCAACCCCTGCTTTGCTTCACATTTAGCTCTGGGCCTAGTAAACTCATCTATAAAAGGAGGATCATAAGAACCTCTCTCATAGGGATGTTGTGAAGAGTAAATGAATTACTGCAAGAAAAGGGCCCAGAACAAATGCTGGGATGTGGTTAAGTGCTATGATTCCTGCTCCTGCAGCCAAATCTGTCTGCCTCACATCCACTGGCAGGTCACAGTCGGCCACCTCACACACCACTCCTGACCCCAAATGCCTCTTTGTCTCCTGGCTAAATATACCAGCTCTTTTAGACATCCGGAAGAGATGGTTTCCAGGCCACTCACCACCTCAGCCAGAAGATAAACTCTTGTCCAAAAAAGTTGGGAAAGGGAACTGACTGTGGCCAGGGTAAGTGGGTCCATCGGTAGCCACCTCCACTCAGAAAAAACAGAGAAGTGTGTATGTGTGTGTGTATGCACGTGCACAAAAAGGGTAGGGGGCGAGCACAAAGTGCAAACCCTCAGGCCACATACTCAGCCTGAGGGTCCTTCCCAGAGCAAACCCACACTCCTGGCGTGTTTCAGGCTCAGCCCTAAGCCTCCAGATCAGACCCTGGGCATTTGGAGGCACGTTAGACGGAAGACAGTTCCTCTTCATCTGACTGTGACCTACCAGCCCCCAAGGCCACGGCCAGGCACTTTCTCCATGAAGACACACAGTGTAAGGACACACCTCACTGATCTGAACGATCAGTGATCCAACCCCTCGCTGTACAGAAAAGGAAACTGTGGTCTGAGGAGGCCTGAGCATGGGGCTCGTGGGCACATCTGAGCAGAGACGGGGGTGATGGTGGAGGGTGTCCTTCAGCTTCCGAACTCTCCAGCTAGATCTGAAGAGGAGACTGCCCCTGCTCCCACAGCAGCCAATCTGCCTGTTTTTGCTCAGTCGCGTCCGACTCTTTGCAACCCCATGGACTGCAGCACACCAGGCTTCTCTGTCCTTCGCCATTTCCCAGAGTTTGCTCACACTCACGTCCATTGAGTCGATGATGCCATCCAACCATCTCAGCCTCTGTCTCCCCCTAATCTACCTGGCTTCTCGCTTTTCCCCAAGAGCTTGTAGGGCATTAACACCATCAAGGTCTTGGCACAGTGATGCTCTGCCTGGCCACAGACTGCCCCAGCCCCTCATCACCACCCACTCCTGGGCCCTCAAACTGTGGAGTCGGCAGTTGCCGGAGGTTGGCCCCAGCTCATAAGCCACAATTACAGAGCTGGCTCCAGGAGCCCCCCAAAAGGACGTCCAGCAACTCCCCACTGGTATCAGGTTTCCTGGCACCTTCACCGCCCTGCACACAACTTGCACCCAACAAACTGGCCCCAGGCTATGAGAGATGAGGCTCCCCCTGTAGCTCTCGGACCTACACATCTCACCTAATGGCTAAAAACCTGGGACCCTGTTCATGCCCTCCCCCAGCCGGGACCCCAGGATCCTACCAAGAAGGAAAGTGCCCAGATTTACTCTTTCTCCTTGGGCCTCCACGCCCATCGCTCCCAGGATAATTTATAATTAAAAGCCAAGCCAAGAGAGGGTGAGGCTTAACCCAAAGGAGTTTCCAAAGATGGAGCTGCATGCAGCTCCAAGTCGCTTACACGGCGGGGACGGGGAGAAGGGAAGAGGGGGTGTCCCAGATCCTGGACTTCCCTGCACCAAATCCTGCGCACCCCAACCCCCCTCGCACCTCGCCCGGCCAAAGTTGGCGGGTCCCAGGCTCGCCCCCCGCCTTCGAGGCCCGCACAGCGCCGCACGGGGCAGGCCCGGCCGAGGCGATCGTCTGTCCTCCCCGGCTGCCGTCAGGGTCCCGGCTCGCGCGGCGCCGTCCGGGCTCGCCTTACCTGGCCCGCCATCCCAGACTCAGTCTCCGCTCCCGACTTCCGGCACGGCGAGGGGAGCACTCGCTCCGTCAGCGATCTAGGTCGGCGCTGGAGGAAATCGGGCCCCGGGGAGCAGGCCGCAAGGGATGGGGCACGGTGGGGTGGGCGTCAGGAGCAGCCCAGCGCAAGGCATCCCAGGAGAGGGGGACCAGCCCCCGCGGCCCTCCGGGCGCAGGCGCGAACTACATTTCCCAGAAGGCGCCGCCTAGCCGGCCGAGAAGGCAGGGGGCGAGGGGAAGGTGGGGCGAGCCTGGCGGCGCCCCCTCCCCACTGGTTCTGCCTAGACCCTGTGAAACTTGCCAGGGGAGGGGCTTGGCGCCGGAATCGCCTTGTGGCCAGCTCGCAGTGTGCTTGCCAGACTAAACCCGTGCATCTACACATCCATCCATCCATCCATCCTTCCATCCATCCATCCATCCTTTCTTGCATCCAACTTTTACTGAGCGACTCCTATCCGCCAGGTGGGGATGCTCGGATTAAACGGGACCCGTCTCTGCCAAAAGACGCATCCCTCAAGCCTACCGTGACTAGGGAAGGGGTGGGGGAAGCGGACTCCGAGAGGGGCGGAGGGGGCTACAGGCTGGACCCCTTGACTTGGGTGGTGGATGGGCCAGAGTGACCGCCAGACCCCGGCGCGCTCTCAGGTCTGTCCCCTCGCTCCCGCGCTCACCCTCGCCTTGACCCGGGAGCCACTGTACCTGTGTGACTATTTGCTGCTCTGTTTTGTTGATTTGAGACGTTCCTGGCACGGAGTAGGCCCTCAGATAAATGTGTTGAATGAATGAAGCGCGAGCCCACCGTTCTACGGGTCAGAAAGGACGCAGAGGGGCTGGGGGAGAGTTGTGGACTCGGTGTGGGGGAGATGATCCCTGGCTGGGCCTCATCCCCGGTCTGGTGAAACCTTGTTAGAACAGCTTAGAGAAGGCGGGCTCGTGGGGCTAACTCTGCGGTTTGCAGGGGCCGAGGAAGCCGGGGTCCAATAGGAGGCGACGCCTGCGGCCCGGAGAGCCCTTCCCCACGCCTGTGCCCCGACAGTTCTCTTCCCCTGGACTCTTAGAGAAAGTGAATTTCTGGCCCAGAAATCCCAGTGTTGGTCCCTGTGGGTCTAACCTCTGTTCGTCTCCGCTGGCCTTGCTGCGGGTCACCTCCCAGAACTTCAGGGTACAATGTTGACCATCTTGGCCTGGCCTCCAAGGAAAGACCGCGTGGGTAGGACAACCCCAGTGACTGTCCAGCCCCTTCCCTGGACAAAGCCCCCTTCTCCACACCCAGGGAATCACTGACACAGGACCCATGTCTGTGAAGCCCACGGTCCTGAAGATCTGAAGATATCACAAGGTGTCAGGCGGTGGAAAAAGGCAGGTTCAAGGTTCAAGTTCAACATCTGGTCTCAGGATTCCTCAAGACCACAGCGCCCCTTGGTAAGTACCTTACCTGTGCTTGGTGCCTAGGGCCCTTCTTGCTGAGGTCAGCTTCCTCCTGGTAGGTATCCCTTCTCTCAGCTCATCCCATATGCCACCCTTAGTTTCAGAATCCGTAAACTTTAAAACCCCTTCACTTAAAAAAAAATAATAATATCTCTACCCAAGAAAGATATATGTTTCCTTTAGCATGTACAGGCTTGGTACCTCTTTGATTCAACCTCCCCCTTACCTGACCAGGCTGGAGCCCCAACTGTAGACTCTGGGTCAACAATTGCTTGAAGCAATCCACCAACATCCTATGTGTTGAATGACCTGGTTGCCAAAAATCAATTGCAAATAGCCAGGTCTCCCAGTGCCTGAGAAACCACTTTCCTACCTTTACATTTTAGTTGTGCCTCCCACCCCATGCCGGCATCCGCCTTGGCTTCTGAGACTGCCTTGTGAGATGATTGTGGAGAACGGTCCTAAACTTAGATCAGTGTTTATTTGGCAGTTCTGCACACAAACACAGGGAGGAATGCAAATGGAACACACTTTTTAAAGATTTTCTATAATTCAGATTGGTTTTTTCAGCAGCTCAGTGTTCAGTGGTTTAACTTTCATACATTTTGCTTTTGGCTCTCTGGGCAATTGGTGAACTAGCCAGCTACAGTTTTCCCAAATAATTTAGCTAGCTTCCTGTAGACATGCTGTCTACTTCTCCTTGTGAAAACAGCCAGATTCAATCTGAGTATTTAAATATTTTCTGATTTTTGTTATTTCCTTTTCTATCTATTAAAGTACTTTTTAGTTTCCAAATGTATGTCTTTAACAATGTTATATTTTTATAACTGAGTTATGCCTTGCATTAAAAAAATGTAGTATGTGATGCTCATATTTTTAAGGATTTTCTGATATGCACTTTGTGTTCAAGTTATGCAATAAATGTTTCAAAGTGTTCTATATTTGCTTTAAAAGAGTACATATATTTGTGTGTATGTGTGTATGTAGGGATCAAGTTATTACATCAAGCTTGGGTTGTGTTATTTATGTCTTCTATATAGTTTTTTTTTTAACTTTTGATCTATCAGTTACTGAGAAAGATGTGTTAAAACCTCCTATCAATCTTATGCATTTGTCAATTTCTTCCTGTATTTCTGACAATTCTTGCTTTACGTATTTCGAGACTATGTTTACAAGTTTAGAATTGTATTTTCCTGGGAAAGTGTTTATTTTATTATCGTGAATTAATTCTCTTTATCCTTAATAATACTTTTAACCTATACTCCATTTTGCCTGACTTAGTATTGCTATATTAACTTTATTTTTTATAGTATTTGTTTAATATATCTTTTCACATCCTACTTTCAAATTTTCTGGATATTTATATTTCATTTGTGTGTTTTATAAGAGCATGTAGCTACATTTTGTTGTTGTTGTATAATCCAATATGACAATCTCTATCTTAATTGGCGAGTAGTCTATTTACCTTTATTGTGTTTAGTAATATGTTTTAATTCATTTCTACCA